>JBAMHX010000024.1:6074479-6095004 GCA_037177515.1 Pseudomugil tenellus
AAGTGAGAGCATGCAGTCTTGCTCACTGTTCAGGTATACTAACTCAATTACCAGTCCACCTAATGTTCTGTTAATCTATAAGCTATATATAACACATATTTGTGGTGCATTTGTATTACTATTGTCCACTTCTACCAAGCAGGCATGGCAACAGCCCACCGGGACCACCTGGCGACCTGTCCAGGGAAAATTCACAGGCCAACACTACATTTATACCAGACAGAATTCAGTCTTCCCAAAATAATAAAAAAATATTATTACATTTAAATGGGAAATATTTAAAATGCCAGCTGAAAAATAATCCTTACAGATAAAAATGCTTGTAGTTAAAATTTCAGCCCAGTCTGGAGAAATTATTCGCTTTAGCTCTGACACCAAATAAAAACAGAAAGCAAGTCATGAGTAAAAGGGTTTTGTGAATAGAGCTTTGGTATTTTGCAAGTTTTATCATATAAAATGTGACATCAACTGGGAAGGAGCAAAGTTAAGGGACATATAATGACCCAGTTATAAATATGGTCGGGCTGTGTATGTGTGCATGTGTATGGGTGAAAGTTTCATTAACTCAGCCTGTTTGCTTTTAAGTGAAGACATCCACCTTGTGTTTGACATGTGCCTCACTCCCCCTTCATGCTCTGTGAATGGGTGCACACCATTTTTAGCTCAGCTGTCATCTCCATGATCTTTGTTGGCTATCATCTGTGTTGCATGGAAGTAGCCACAACCATGTGAACGCTCAAACCAATTAAGTCCCCTGGCAGCAGCTTACAATCAGGCTCATCTTGTGGGGGGGATTTCTCCAAATTGGATCAGGCCGCTTACAGGGGCTTAGCATGACGTACTGCAACTTTGAGTTTAACCATGAGGCTCCTTGGCAATCTTTTACCTCTCCGAGAGGACTGTACGTCGCGGTTAGCCTCACCTGTGTGTTAAAACAAAACAAAATTCCCCTTTTATGAACTTTAACATTTCAGGCGAAATGGGAGAGGAGAATGTTTTGAAGAAATAAGATTCCTTTGTACCTTAAGAGCGTACTGGAGTTTTTTTTTTTCTGCTCCTTTGTTTTGGGATGGATTCCACGCTGAGCTAACTCTCCTGTCCCATTGGACCAGCCACAGGATAAGCTTTTAAAGAAACAAGGAAAGAAGAACTTTTTCTAAGTAAAAGAATCTGGGAATCTTGCTGCTCCTGGAGTTCTAGACCTTTTCTCTCCTTTCTTCATAGGCAAGGACACAACACAGCCTGAACAATGGCTTTAATGGTGGTCAAGTTTGATCTAAAAAAGCGAGTGAAACTCGCTCAAACAGTCTGGTTCATGTACTGGTTTGCTGTACTGGCCGGCATTCTGGTCCTGAGTTTGGGCCTGTTCTTCAAGATCGAGCTGCGAAAGCGATCAGAACTTATGGACAACAATGAGAGCCACTTCTTGCCCAACCTGCTGATATTAATGGGTCTTATAGCTTGTGGCATCAATGCCTTTGGAGGTAAGGTCTGCTATGACTCTCTGGACCCCACCAAGTTTGCAAAGTGGAAGCCCATGTTGAAGGCCTTCTTGGCGTTCTGCGTGGTGTTCAATGCTCTGCTGTTCCTCACTGCCCTGCTGTGTTTCGTGATGAGAATCCCTCTACAATTCACGCTGGCTGAGGGGCTGAGAAACGGCATGAAGTTCTACAAGGACACGGATACGCCCGGACGCTGCTACATGAAGAGGACTCTGGACCTGATGCAGATGGAGTTTCGTTGCTGTGGAAACGACAACTTCAGAGATTGGTTTGAGATTCAGTGGGTCAGCAACCGCTACCTGGACTTCAGCTCTAAGGAAGTCAAAGAGTAAGTGGCAAAGATTAACGGCTAAATCCAGCATTTAGCCCTTAAAAACTAATCGTTGACATGTGATTTTGCATTGAAAAGCTTTTTTTCCAGCCTTAAAGTACAAACTGCAGGCTGCAAAGTTGGGTTGATTCAGGTGTGTTCGGTTTAGAGTTTAATATAAGTGGATTTGTGATGGAGATAGGTCAGAGAAGGTGTATGATTCACTTTCCTCCACCCAGAATTACCTTTACCAAAACGGGGACAGCTACAAGTTCAGATAGAGGATGGAAAAGGTTGCGTGCAGATACATGCAATCAATGTGACACCTGTGGAACTGTAAGTGTTGTTTTACAACCCAGCAATCAGTGGCCTCTTCGTTTCAGTTGTTTAACTTTGTGTAAACAATAGTGAAGAGGAAAGTTTTGAAGGCTGGGACATAATTAGTGTTTAATCTCCAGGATTACATGTCCTTCAAGAATCAGTGTCCTGTCCAATCTGCACAGGACTGGCAGCTGTCCAGGAGTGGCGCTGCACAACATCTTCCGTGAGATCACTAGATAGAAGGAAAATAAAACAGCTACCAAATAACTTAAATCATTATTAGATGTTGTAGAATTGGGCAGTGATTTGCATCACAGGCTTATTATATTTTAAATGCCAGTTTAAAAATAAAAAATAATTTTGTTAGTGTTCAAAACTGTTTTGTACATAATGGTATTTATTCTCTTTGGTTCCGAAGTGTTTTCTAGGGCATTGTTATCTTTGGGCTTGAGTGGGTGGTGGTGTTACTGGAAATCATGGATGCTTTGTGATCCTATCACAGTTGTCTTTCCATTGACCTACAACCATCAATCACAGCTCAGATCAGCTTTTCAAATTGAGTACTGACCCAGATATACACATTAAGGTAGCTACTTTGGTACTTATTGCAATGTGACTACCTCAGTGCCAAATAAAGACATTATCAGCTGCTGGAGTGTTGAACAGCACCAGTTTTTCCAACTATACTGGTAGTAAATACAAGACAAAATGGTGATAAAATGGATAAATAGGATTCACTTTATGAATATTTCTGCATTTATTTTCTACCTTTATTAAGACTAGTGCCTTTTTTTCTTTTGTCTTGGTTAAGCGTGGGGTTGTATCGGACAACATGACCCTGTAAAGGTCAACACCATCACTATTGATGGCCTTAAACAACACAAGTCCTGTAGCTTTATCCCACACTGATTTGAAATAAGTAGAAGTCCCAGACCCTTACTTTTATGACACTCTCATCTTTTATCCTCTCAGCCGCATTGGGAGCAACGTGGACGGCCAGTACCTGATGGATGGAGTGCCATTCAGTTGCTGTAACCCCAGTTCCCCAAGACCGTGCATCCAGCTCCAGATGACAAACAACTCAGCTCACTACAGTTACGACCACTACACCGAGGAGCTCAATGTGTGGAAACGCGGCTGCCGCGACGCACTGCTGTCCTACTACGGAGGCATCATGAACACCATCGGAGCCCTGGTGGTGCTGGTGACAATGCTGGAGGTCAGGACCCCACATGCACTGACACAAATACTGAAATAGATGTGATCCTATTCCATTTTAAACTCACTTGTTTTAGACAGTTGTACGATTTGGGAGACGCAACAAGCAAAGAGCTCACATCTGTCTTACATGTCAAGTTACATGCACATCATTAGCATTCTTAAGACTGATTCGGTCAACTAATATATATCTGGAAAGTACTAAACATATTACCAAATTACTCTGTAGAAGAATTCATCATTTCCCTCCACAGCTTGAGACAGATCTAGAAGCAAATATAAGTCTCCTTGTAACAAGACTTTTCAAGTTCCCATTAAGCATTAAGCAATGTTAGGGGGCCGAAAACGAATTTGTCAGGTTTTTTTGTAACAACTTTGCTGAAATTCAGAATTCAAGAAAGCTTTTAACTGGTGCTCGTTTATCTTCATGATGTCTTAAAAGTTGTTGGGAGTTGATGCATATGTGAAGGTTTTATATTTGTGATCACAGTTGTTTCTCAATTACTGTCATGACTATGGTGCCTGAAGTGTTTGATAGTAGTTTGAAAGTGAGGGTGCACCTTCATATTGTGTAATATGCTCTGGAAAGAATAAAGAATTTGGAAATGACACAATCTGGAATCACAAGTGAGAACCTGTTTTATATAAAGTCAATTAATGTCCCAAATAGGTCAAAACTGGATTTTCAATTCTGTGGCTGCGCATGATTTAGGAACGGAATGCCATAAATCAAGCAGACACTGAAGTTTGAATGGATAAAAAGTTATGTTAATCTAATGGTTTGCGAACCCAATGTGGCCCACTCAACTAGTTGTTGAACCACAATCGTAGACTATATATAAAATACTTACGAAGCCTTCCAGTAGGTTTCTGAAAAGCAAAAGTTAAATTAATTGTCTGGTTTCTATAGTTGCCATCTTGGCAACCTCACACATGCCATCGCTCCCAGAAAATAGCAAAGAGGAGGTGAGAGGCAAGTGGATGACTGACATCTATTAAACTCTGAGCTTCCTTTAGCTAAGAGCTAACATAGCTAACTTGAATATGATGGGAGCTAACCGGCTAACAAAGCTAGGTGGGCTACAGCTAAGGTGTACTGTTAGCCAGCTGAAATATGTGTTTATGCTACACGTTACCTGCTTGTTGGATATGAGATACCTGCCAGTCAAAAGGACAAACCAATAATTATGCTGAATTTCAATACAAACGGAAGAGTTATAAAAATAATTGACCTCCCTTACAGTTATCGTGAAGGTAAACTCGACCTAATAAGCCTAAAATGTTTTTTGTACCAGGCTGTAAACATGTTTATTTCTTATGTAAAGTTGGTCTTTGCAACATGGGAGTTTTTAAAGCCCCTTGTAGATGAGGAGGGGAACTTCCGTTTTTGCCACTTTCGCATAGGCTTTACTTTTTTTTCAACAAAGGTTGCTGCTTGACCAAAATAGACTGGTTCAGGAAGTGGACCTTAAAGAGACAGGCATAAACATGAACCTTTTTAGAAAGATTCTGTCTGATAAGAGATTCCCACAGCAATGTGCAATGGGATTTTTTTTCATGATAAATGCATTTAAACAAAAACAAACAATGATTATATGGGCTCTTTAATCACTTCATAGTAAAAAGTCAGGAGTATAAACACATCTTGACCCATTTGGCATTCCTTCCTGTTCACTTTTTCCACACTTCATCCCCGCCATCAGTATTATCTTCTTAATGCATCTCCTTCCAAAACCCCTGCATCCTCTTCACCGATATATCGTTCCTCCTGTCCCTTAAGCCAAATTGGGCTTGCATGCTCAGGCAACAAACCTGGAGTGTCTTACTGACTTCCTACCCAAAGTGTAATCCTGTTGAGACCACATTTTTCCTCTCGCTCTAACTCCCTCTTCTGGCTCTTAGTTCTTCATTTTCAGTTGTTGTTTTTAAGGCCAACTTGTCAGCTTGCTGGGACAAACATAAACAGATAAGACTGTGAAGTCAGTGATAGTGATCATGACTTGTTTGTGTTCCCACGTCACCTCAAAATGACAGCAAATTGGGTAATTAAGACATCATATCAGTCCTAAAAATCCAATAGACAAAGCCCCTGTCCTAAAAAAACATGGATTTAACACTACATGAAAGCTGATCAGACATTTCCAGATTTAAGAGGAGTTATGCAAGCTTCTCTACACTGACACAGATTGTAGCTTCAGAGATGGAGTAATGGGTTAATCTGTGGGAGGTGACAAGGACTCCTCAGCTGACTTTTCCATTAACATCACCTGATTTTTTTTACTTTTCAAATGAATGGCTGAAACCTAATGCCAGGAATGACAGTGACTTTAGGAAATATCGCTTTAGAAAGTTCTTTACATTTCTGCACACACTTTCAAACAGAGCCCTGCGCAGAAGACACATGCAGGTATCATCTATCGTTTCTCTGTCTCACACTGTGCAACATAAGATAAGATCAAATAAAACTATAAAACATTCTCTCAGAATAAATAAAAAGAATAAAATAAGAAATCAATTAAGGATTTTTAAAAAGAGAGAACAAGTTTGAAATAGCTCGAAAGAAGCTAATAAATATGAGCTTTTTCACGTATTTATCAATTGTGTGATTAGGAATGAATTTTTATCAGTTTAATGCAGATTATACTTTTAGTATCTGGTATTCCAGATGTGTATATTCTGGTTTAAAATAGAAAATCTTGAAAATTTTACATTCTTATGTTCTAGCAACACTTTTTTTCAATATGACAAACAAAAATGACCTTCTTTTAACTGATAGCATATTGTGTTTTATCTAAAAATGCGTGTATTGTTGTCTCCTGCAGGTTGCTGTGACTGTCGGTCTGCAGTATGTCAACAGCTCTCTGTCATCCCTGGCCAACCCAGAAGACATAGAGAGCGAGAGCGAGGGCTATCTCCTGGAGAAGACAGTGAAGGAGACATTCACTGACATCATGGACAAAATGAAAGCCATGGGCAAAGGTGGCAAGGTGGAGGAGGGAGGCGAAGAAGCTGTTGCAACTGTGAGCTGAGCTAACCTCTTAACTGCAGAAACTGAGAACACTCTCACCGAACGAGGAGGGAAAACAGGGACTAAGGATTACTGCTGTTTTCTACCAGCATGTATTTTGTAGATGCCACTTACACACATATTTGGCAACGACCTCCCTTTAAACGGACTTATCGCAAATGAAATTTGTAAATAAATAACTGTATGTACCCAGGTAGAAAGGCAGTGAGTAAAAGTTTGGATTTTGGCTTGAGATTACCAAACAAATTCCGTTTCGAGATATCAAATTGCTCAAACAGCTTTTTTTTTCCGATTGTCTCGTAGCAGCAGCGCAAATTAAGTGAATGATTGAATGTCAGGTGTTTTCCAATCATAAAAGTAAAAGTGTAATTTTTCCTTCATATTATTGACACATAGCTTTATGGGGATGGTGGTTGCTATGCAACTCCCCCTCTCATGAAAGCCAATGGTGCAGATATTTACATCCCAGGAAGCACAGTGTTATAACATTATTAATATTAATATTTTTTTTTTCTGACCTGTATTTAAGGAAATGACATGTAGCATATATCGTATGTAAGAGAAGTAAACAGGTAAAACACCCACTCCTCCCCTCACTCAGCTCCTTTTGTACTCCATCCACCTTTGAAGCCTGATTAAGCTCCTGAGGAGTAAAATTCTGAATTGAGTCAGCATGAAATATGTTTAAATGTTGCAGCACATGGTTAAAGAGTGAGGAATGGGAATCAGGAGGTGCGCCCTGGAGAAGCATGAGGCAGTCTGAAACACGTGGAGGAAATTGGCAGCTAAATTTGGGCTCCTGACCCCTGTCCTATGATCTTTGCCCTTTCCCCTGTGCATTCAGTATCTTTCTATTGACACATACAAGGCGTGTGTATATGTATCTATGTATATTCTAACAACTGGGTCTTTGTACATAGTGTAGAAACAAATTACTTTTTTAAGATAATATAAGAAGCTAAATCTTTTATTTAAATTCACTTTAATTTTGTCTTTTTCCAAATGATGCTTTCGACTTTATCTGTGTGTGTAGCAAAAAAAATTACATAAATGAATAAAGGATTTTAGAGACGAGATCTGACGTCATGTTGTCCAAACCTTGAGTCACATAGAGCAGATAAAGACGGGAGAGTACTGTGGTGCACCTGATTAAGCCAACAGGATAAGGGCAATTATGGCATTACTGCTTTCACATGGACATGGGATGACTCTTCACATGTTCAGTGTGTGTGTGTGTGTGTGTGAGTGTGCTGGGGGGTGGGAGTTCATGCATCACATGCATTCACAAACATGCTTAATTTGATAACATAGTTGTAGTTGCTGCCTTTATTGATTTTTGTGCCTCAAATCTGCTCTCGAATGAGCTTTGACTTCAGAGCATGCAGGTAACAAATCTTTTCATCTCTTTATTCCACATATTGATAAATAATAACCAGAAAGGCACTGTTTTTATCCATCCTTTTGAGACAGAATCCACTAATATTATGTGCATCTGAGCTGAAATCCTCATACCCATAAACTCCCACCATGAGGAATGAAGAGACATGATATCCAAGCCTGTGTGGTTTACTTAGAGCGCATGAGAGAGATGGGAAAGGGGGGAGGCTGCAGAGAGTCAGCAGGAACAGTAAAGAGGCTAACTCTGCGTGGTATTTTTGTTGGACCAAAGCACATAACCAGTGCTGAGTAGATAAGAAGCCTAATCGGCTTGAGATTAGCATGAGCCCCTACAACCAGGTGAGCAGGTGAGGTCCTGCTGCGGGCCTCACGTCAGGTAGGAGATACTGAAGACAAATAAGTGAAAGTGGAGATCAGAGCAGGATGAAAGTAAAATATGAGGTATTGCTTTAGCGATTTTCTGCAAGCATGCAAAAACATGTGAGTGCAAAAGTACCACAGTTCAACATAAAGTCTGGTGTTTAAAAGCAGAAGCAAAGAAATTAAATTTAGTTTAAGTTTAAAAAGACACATCCATCGTGAAGAATAGTGTCTGGCAAATCTGCATTGTGGATAATGACAAGGTCATTCAAGGTTATATCTGAATATTATTTGTTGGTGGCATTTGTCATTTCTTCCACATGTATTTTTTTCTACTAACATGATCTGAAAAGTGAGTTTTTTCAGCAGAGAGTTCTTTGCAGACACTGATATAACATTAATTCATGTTTCTAGACAATTCTTTCTGTCATAACTTCAGAAAAACAACCCCGTATGCCCTCTATATTAACTCTACTGCACTCTGTTGGTGACTTCAGGTAACAGATATAAAATCCTCCTGGCTACATGCTGATCTAATTCATTAAAAACTTCCAACAGTAGGCTAATCACAGCTGTATTTAGTTTTCCAGCTGATTTACTTTTATTATGTGACTGGATAATTTTTTGTTTTGATTACTGTTTCTATTTATAGGCAACATTTAGGGTTGTCTCTCCTCGGATGTGATTTATTTAGATCCAAAAAGCTTTCAGCGCTTTTTAAAGACTAATTCAGTGGCCTTGTTTCAATTATACCAGATGTAGATTTCAGTCTGAAATGCTGCAGTCAAATAAATGTCCACAAGGGGGCGTATTTCAATCGTTACACAACAGTTGGCTCTGCAATAATAATAAAAAAAGATTGTACTTTTATCCTTGTTATCCATTTTGCTTAAATAACCTTCTCACATTTTTAGAGGTTACCATAATAAAAACTGGGAATAATGCTGACCTTTGTGTTCTATTTATTAGATCACAACATCTTTGATTAAGATTAAAGGGATTAAAGAAAATGTCAAATTATGTCAGTGTGATTCTTCTTTGTAACCAAACCAAAATAAGGATGGAATTGTGTGAAATATTTCCATTAAACAATATCTCATTGAAAGAAATTGTGACATGTTATGACAGTACATAAAATCCTAACAGCAATTAATTTTATTATTCAGCAGCATGCTGGCACAATTTTTTAAATGAATTATTTAATTAAGAAGATACCAGAAAGCACTGAAATATTAGTTGCTAACAATCAAGAAGATTTATATAATTAAATAGCTGACTGAGAATAAAGTATTTAATGTGTAAAAGATAAAAAAGATTAGTGTATTTATTTTTTTTCTGAGAATCCAAGACAACTTTGCGATATTATGGTTTTATATAACAATAAATAGGGAAGAGCTGCAAATCTTTTCCTGATACAGTTAATAACTTCTAATGTCATATATTTTCAATGTTTTTAAAACCCCAAATAAAATATGAGGCAGGATGGTCTGAGCAACTATATGAAACTTTAGTATCCACAGCCAAGTTAGATCTACTAGATATTGTTGTTTTTGCTACATGAATGACTTAAATCAGATGAAATCTGGTTATATGAACACATTAGGGCTCTATGAGGTATCCTGGTCATGTATTTTGGAGAACATGCAATGTGTGATGTGAAGACAGGTACCCAAACTGGGTGATTTTAAAGGTTTTGGGTAGATGTTGAACAAACACACAACTCTCTTCACATCCCAGTGTGGGCTGAATGAACATGGCAGACAGAAAGAAAAGCAGAGACAGAGAGGGAAAGAGAGGCCCGTGACTGGTAGATGTGTGGCCTGCTCAGAGGGGCATTGTTGGAGCTATGAGAGGACAATGCACTGCCCCCACCCTGAATACTCGCCATACCAGCTGACCAGCCATTACCGGCACTGCTGCCTCGTTACAATTCCTTCTGCTCTGACACACACATGCGCACCAACACACACACTTGATCATAAGTTTAGTTTTACAAGGCGAAAATGCTTTGTATGTCGACAAGAGACAGAAACTGGGTGGAAGGCTGGTAGTGTGTGACAAAAGGCTTAATCCTAAGCATGCGTGGACACACTCTCCTCTGTGGGTGCAAGTGTGTGTGTGTGTGTGTTCACATGTGTGAGATTTACAGCAAGTTAAGTTTAGACCCTCACACCTATCTGTTCCTTCAGCAGAAACATTTCTACTTTCTGAACGGCTGCAACCTCCCAGAGAGAACAAATACGACCCTTACACCATCTTATTATTTCAGGATCTGCAGCAAATGTCCTCAGAGTGGAGGGTGTGTGGTGGTAGGGAAGATGCAGACATGGGAAACATGCAGCACTATCATAAAAAAGCAGATAACTTATCTAAAGTCAAGCTTTATCATAACCTTTTAATAATACCAGCAAGCAAGAGCCACTTTAATTCCTTTCTTTCAACCTGTTGGGATAAAATAAGATTATTTATTATCATTGCATGTTTTGGTTTGATGAAAGATAGATATGTAAAGCTAAAATGTCTGTATTTTTAATTAATCGTACAAAGCTATCAGCCTATTTAGATTTATTTTATTTTTTGTTAAAATTAAAAGTAATAATGAGTAATTTTGAGAAAAAATAGAATATTCTCACATTTTTAGCTTTTCATTTAGCTGTTTTCCCCCTTTCATACCAAGAAAAATTAAAAATAGATCAAATAAAATAAAATAAAAGGAAAAACATCCATTTACAAACTATGAAAAAGAACGTTAGTGATCAAAACACAACATTAATAACAACGTAAGAATGAAAATATAGATTTAAACTTGTCCTTGCATATATTTAGATGTTATAATGTATTATTTTTTCATTATTTTTTTATATATTCTAAACTTTACAAGACGCAGGACGAGTGAGTGACAGTCACTTCTGCAGAACAGGTGTACATACCTTTGTGAGGCTGTTTTATTGTGTGAGATGTCCGCGTGCGCTTGAAAAGACAAAGTGGCTGGGCGGGGGACGGGCACGAGCGCACCTCCTCCTTCTTTCCCTGTGATAGCGGCGGCGCGCTGCGCGGTCGCGCCAGTCCTCTCGTGCTGCTGCTGTACTGTAATCATATGATAGGGTCGGTCCCCGCTGCAGAATACCGACACACCGGGCGGACACAAGCGGAGGAGCCGCGGCGGAGGTAGACCAGCTGATGGTAGATAACTATCCGCGGAACAAGTGCTGCGAGTCGGTTAAAGTAGCAAACAAGAGGCAAACTTTCCCCCTTAGCGGAACTTTTTCAAACTCTGGAGAGTCGAGGTGAGGTGGGGAGGAGAGGAGACCATTCTGGGGGAAGACAGGACTCACTAACCCGATGGACAGTTGACCAAACCGGACCACAGAGTTGAGTTTTATCCGCTTGCTAGAGGCGGTCACCGGGTCGCGGCTGGTGGAATCCCCGGGGATCCTCACATCGTTTTTGGGGGCGTTTTTATTCCTTTCTTTCTTTATTTTTAAAGAAAAAAACAAGTTTTTCTATTAGCGAGGTGACTTTAATCTAAAGCCATGGTTGGGGAGACTGAGGTGAAGGAGAGACCCAAGTCTAACCCGGACTATTTAATGCAGCTGATGAACGACAGGAAGGTGATGAGCTCGCTGCCCAACTTCAGCGGCATCTTCACGCATCTGGAGCGGCTTCTGGATGAAGGTAACGCGGCCTGTGCTCGGCCTTGCATCTCCACCAGATTAAAAACTTCTAAAACTCGCCTCAATACAGACGAAATAAGGGATGTTTTTCAAAATTTATGTTCATAAAAGTAGCTCCTACTGTCTCACTTTATTGAATAGACATTAACTGCAGGAATTCCTCACTGGCTCCTGGGAAACGTGACAGCAGTGTTGTCCCCCCAACACTCAGTTGATGCCAGTGATAAATTATCAGACTGACACTGACCTTTTTTTCTTTCTTTTTTTTTTTTTTTTTTTACTGTTTTCACCCAAAGCATTCATATAACGTGGCTGCAAATCCCTAAATCTTCTAAAACTATGCATGAATTGAGAAGTGTTTGTTGTCTTAAGTCACATTTTTTGATCTGTTGAGAGCAGCAGTAGAGGACACACACACACACACACACAGACAGGGGTATAGTTGATGGGAACAAACAGACAGTTGTTAGTCTTTCCCAGTGACCTAATGCGCAGGCTTATGTGAATGCTGCACCAGAGGAAAGCCTGTGTGTAAAACTGTGTAAAACATTTCATTTGAAGCTGCATACAAGTCCTGAGTCATGCTCTTCCCAAGTCACCAGTATGAATCACTTGTTGCCATCCAGCATTTTCTTATAAGTATTTGTCAGAAATGTTAAACAGGTGTTTTTCTAACGCTGTAATGTATCTGGTGTCCTCTTTCTGAATGTAGCAGTTGCTACAAGCTACTAAGGCCTCTCGCTGCTACTGTTGTTGCACATCAGGATCACTGTGGTCCTCACTTTGTGCTTTGTGACAAGTCTCATGACATAGCAGAGTTGCTCTCGCACCGGACGACCTCTACAGCTTAACAAATAGGTCATCTTAACATCTCCAGTTGTGTTCATGTTGGAGACTGACAGCTGAGCATTTTCATCCCCTACACGCGATAATACGATGATTAAGCTCCACCGTATTTCTATCTGAGTTACCGACACAAAGTGCTGATAAATGAATAAAAAGAGTAAAGTTTTGCACAGGTATTGTCAGGTTGCTTCTATATTTAATCCCATGACAGGTTGAAGTGTTAAGATAAGGCTTGATGAAGCCCCCGCTACATCCACCCTGCCTTTATCTTAACTTTGAGCCAACTCTCTTCTTCTTCTTTCACTTCTTATTTTCTTTCTGCTACTTTTAACTCAAGTGTGACAAAAGCCATGCCTGTCTGTGCAGATGTGTTTGTGTGAGTGATTTAATGGCTACTTTTGGGTCTGGAACGGGTCAGAATAGGTTATTAGAGGATCTTCCTCGTCACCGTGTCAGTGGTTGTAATTATAGAGCCCTGCTGTAGTTATTATGGTCAGACTTATCACTCTAAGAAGAGGGAGACATGCCTCTCAGCTCGCTTAGGTCAGATGATATTTGTGCCCCGAGGTAGTTATTCAGCCGTGTGTGTGTGTGTGTGTGTGTGTGTGTGCTGGTATGTGTGTGATTTTAAACTAGCGGTCTGTATGTGTCGCATTATGTGTTTGTCTGGTGCGGTAGTCAGTTATTATTGTGCAGGCGTGTCATTACGCAGGTTTCGGTCATTGAGGCAGCCGTAAACAAGCGCAGAAGCACATAAGCATGCACTGATTTTTAATAGTACTGTACCAAACTGCAAATTTGACAATTTATGAACCTTATTGTCGTGGTAAACTTTTTAATTATGTGGTAAACATATTATTTTTGGGTGTAACCCAAACTCCGAAATTTATATATGAGCTGTTTTACCAACAAACGACTTACTTTTATGTTTTCTAAAAAGCGAAATGATCACTTTTCTGATATTTCTTGTGAGAACTGGCTGTAAATTGTTAAAAAGACAGGAGCTGCAGGTGCACTACAGTGAAAAGTTGCTGCCCCTCTCATGTAAACACCTTTTATATGTGGTTGTTGAATAACTGTCTATGTGTTGGTCACCATGGCCGCCATTTACATGTATGTTTCCCTGAGATTTGTACAGTGAAAAGGGAGCTGGGGAGAAAGAAACTAAGAGGGGGAAACGGTCAGTAATGCCGAAGGCCTAATTGCAAAGCATTCAGAAGGTGGATTCTGCATCGTGGTGCAGAATGCTGTTGTCTGTCTCGCTGCCTGTCTGTCCACTTTCTATTTGTCAGCTGTCACATTCAGAGCTTCCTTTAATTCTGGTGACGGTGAGTCATCGTCCTGAGGAACGGACTGTCTGACGAAAGAAATGTGAAACCTCTTCTCCTTAAGACCTTCGTCTGCTCATCTCATTTAACGTAACCCCCCCCCTCATGTTCTCTGTCTTTAAGAAATTGGCAGGGTGCGCAAAGACATGTACAACGACACACTGAACGGCGGCATGTTCAACGGGCGGGACATGGAGGAGCTTCCAGAAGCCATCGGCCCCGCGGCTCAGCTGCAGGAGAAGCTCTACGTGCCTGTCAAAGAGTACCCCGACGTGAGTGCACGGATCTCTGACCTTTGCCCTTTTGTGTTTACCTTTCACTGTTGTCACTTATCTCTTCTTAGTTACAAAAAGTCTGGCAGAAAATCAGCGTGACTTTTAATCACGGGGAGATTTTTCTTTGCTTTGCATTTTTATCTAAAAGCTGATTTCATTCTGAGATCATCTTTATTCACACCCAGTGATGCAATCTGGTGTTAAAATAGATCATTAAGGAACCTGGGTCAGTGTCTCCATTAGGATAAAAGTGAAAAAAACACCACATCACATGACGCTTCAGCTAGGTTTATTTAGAATAATGTAAATTTCCCCCCACTGTGGCCGACTTTCATCCCAATGTTTACACCATACATATTTATAAGAGCTTAAAAACCTGGATTAAGTATTTCCCCAAAACATAAAGACAAGTTTACTGCTGTGAAAAGACTTCACCTTGCAACGTCCACGTTCATGCCAAGTACAGCTAAGCACTTCAATATGAGTTGCGTTGATCCAGATTGCATGGCTCACATGATTTTTCTCCACGCATCAGCTCGCCAATCACCCACTACAATGACGGGCTGTCCTCACTCACATGACAGCACACTAACAGGACACACACAGGAGTGCATTGGAAAACGGTTGAGATCAAGGTTAAATTTAGCGAGCAGTTCCTCTGTCTGGATTGTGTGTGTCGGTGTGAGTGAAGGGTCGTGCTAGAGGTCGGAATGTGTTGCAACTGTTACCCAAGTAAACATTAGCGCCAGAGACTTCAGTGGACGAGGTGAGAGAGTGTATCTGTGCAATTATTATGAGAAAGGCAGAAAACAGCAACACACACACAGAAAAGCAGCTGTCTAGTTAATCACTCAGTCGTAGTGACGGATAAGGTTAAGAGAACGACGCTGTCCTGTCAGGCCACCAACACCAGCCAGCACCCACATAATGAGCTATTTTTGTCTCCCTTACTCACACAAACACCTCAGTGATGTACAAACCCCAAACACACACTCATACAAATACATACACATTGTAAAATGACTTTATAAAGCCTGTGATGTGCATGCATCACCTTTCCTCTGGCTCTTTTTGCAGCGTTTTTACTGTGTGTTTTGCTTCTTTATTGTGTAGTTCAACTTCGTAGGGAGGATCCTGGGCCCACGAGGCCTGACAGCCAAACAACTGGAGGCAGAAACCGGCTGCAAAATAATGGTGCGAGGAAAGGGCTCCATGAGAGACAAAAAGAAGGTAAACACACACAATAACTCACAGAAATATCTGCTGGATCCTTTAATCAGCCACAAATATGTTTTTTATCCACTTAATTTGAAGGAAAATGTTGGTAAACAAGCTTATTCTCTCTTATCTGAGCTTTATATGCAGCAAAAGCTCAAGCTTACCTGATTGAAATAAAAGTAAACAACTATAAGCATTAAAATCCAAACTGCAGCATCTCTAATAAATCTTCTTTATACATTTTATATGAGCGCTAACAAGTGAGCTTTAAGTTAGAGGTCATATTAAGCAGGTTGTGCTTCCTTAAAGACATGCTAGAAGAGGCATCATGAGCAAAAATGAGCAATCAAACAGCATCACTGAGAGTTTCTGCCCTGAAACTACAAGATACTGACGACATTCTCAGAAACACATGTTGAAGCAGCCGGAGTTTTATACGCAACACTCCTCAGGAACCATCTTGTCTTGTCAGTGTTGGTGAGAGCAAGCATTAGCAACGCATTAACTCTTCAGTAACGTAGTCAAGCTGTTAAAGCAGAGTTAAAGGGGGGGGGGCCAGCCAGATGAATAGAAAATGGGTGGGGCTAATTTGCATATTCACAGATTTGCGCCCAACAAATCAAATGAACGTGAAAAGTTACGTCTTCTAAAGGATTTTAAGGCAGGAAGGGATCCTTGTCCTGAAAATGTGTCTTTAGTCCTTTTATAAATGTGAAATGAGGGAGTTTAAAACAGGATTAGTTTGAATTGCGTGCAATAAATAAAAAGACAGGAAATAAATAAACGGTAGAGAGCTTAGATCGCTGCCAAACCGTTCATTTCAACCCTTATTCTCAAGAATCCTTTTAAAAATGTCCTTCCAGAGGAAGAGTCACTGTGAGAAAAAAATCACAACAATTACGGAAGAACACAAGCTTCTGAGGAGGAAATGCAAAGCAGGAATGATTGGGGGGGGACATGGACTCAGAGATTAGCTGCTTTTGGACATGCACAACGTCACGTTGAACTTTTCTGTAAAGACCGAACAGCAACCGGGCCACGGAGCACCGCTCCCACTCCATCTGTTTGAACAGTTTTTTCTCTGGCAGACGATTCAGATCAGCGAAAACACGCACCTGGAGGTTCATGCAGCTTCTTTCCAAAAGCCATCTGTGCTCTGAACTCACACATACACTGACAATGAATGCATTGACAAACTGACTCATGCTGCTTTGCTGCTATTCTTCTACTTTATTTATTTATGTATTTTAATTTTTGCAGCTTACGCTTTACTTTTGGGTTTTTATTTATTCTTTTAGCTGGTTTTACTGAGTATTTTGTGATTTATCTTGTTCTCTTTTTTTAAGTCACACAATGTTTCTTTTGCAATTTGCTCTGCATACAGCCAAAATAAAACGTTTCAGCTGAAGTCAGTTCAAGAAACATTTCCCCCCTCCACGGTTTTAGCCGCAGTAATAAGTTTTAAAGCTGAATAGTTTTTTGATCCAAACAAAGTGAAAACAAGTGTTTGAACTCTGCTTTTCACTGTGCTGAACGGCTTCTAACAGTGCGACATCCTTGTTTGATCGATGAGTTATGTTGCTGCTGTTTGTCTGAAAAAGCGAGTGAATCTAAAGATCGTGTCATCCTGAACTTGATGACTTTGCTCTTCGTTTTATTGGCAGTTAAAACCCCGAAACTGACTCTTCAGCGAGCTAATCTGCAGCTTCCGAGCACTTTCACGCCACCTTGTTTGACACAGTGAAAGTGATTTGCTACAGCGATGTGAGAAAACTGCAACTTTGCAGACTTCTCGGTTATACCTCGGCTGATTCACCTTCCAATCTTGCGCTGGTGGCAAATATCACGCGCTCCGTGGCGGCGCTGTCACTTTTCACGGGGATGTCTGAATGAAGCAGGATGGAAGATTGAAGCTAAAGCGATCGACGTGTTAAATACCGGCTGTTGTTTCAGCAGATAAATGAAGTTAATGATCTGCGTCTCGCATCACACATCGATCAGTATCTCTACATATTTATCGGTCTCTGTCCGCCTTTCTGTCATTTTGTTTATTTATCCGCCCTTCTCTCAAAATGACTTCTTTTTTTTTTGGTGCTGAGCTTTTCTTTCCTGTCCTGGTGTTCAGTCCATCTGTCCTCCTTTCCTCTCCCCTGGTGTCTGCTGTTGGATGGAGTCAACTCAAGCTTTCCAAACGGCAGGTGGAGCAAGTCCAGCATTCCACCGCCGCCACCCCCGCCTCTCTCTCTCTCTTTTCCTCTCTCCAGAACATTCCCTACCCTGCACGTCCCTCAGAGGGAGACACACAGAGAAACACACAGAGACGAAGAGGAAGGAAAACAGAGACACAGTGGGAAGCAACTGGGGAGAGGAGGGAAAGATGTTGACTTTCAGCGTTCTGCAGAATGATACATCTCACTTGACAAAACAGCCGCAGAGGACACAATCTGACACACTGAGATACATGCAAATAATCTGATGTTTTTAACTCTACCTGCTACGGACAGTTATTTTGACAAGAAATGAAGAATTTCCATTTATCTCATATGTGGCAGAGCGAGAAGCGAGATTCAGTCATGCTTTACTCGAGGAAATCTGGGAGAATGATCGAATCTTTTATAAAACGTGTCCACAAAACTGCAGTTTAATCAGCTGAAGGAAAATTCTGATAGAGGAGAAGCTGGAAGTTAGATAATAAAACCATAATCCACTAAGAACTATTAGTATATATTTGATCTCTGAGTGGATGGATTTCACACCTGGCTTGGGAATGTGTCTCCACATCTGCGTCGGATGACCACCACTGATCAGTTCTCACTCCCCTGCTTTGAATATAAATAAAAACATGCTTTACTTATGTGTGCATAAACCACAAGCCTAAGTCTGCGCGGGTCCTGCTTTGCAGCTTTGCACACTTGTGACATCAGTAGACCACCAGAACTGACCCGTTACTGCAGTTATCAAATAGATCTGTTAGTAAAAGTCTGTCAGCTTGACCCGTGATTAAACAGATATGGTACACAGTCACATTAAAGGGGTTTATTTTTACTTGCACACTTGGCCAAAAGCCTCATGCAAAACTTGCTAGTTAATTATGCAGCGGTTATTCAACCATGAGTGGAGTTCAGCCAAATGAGTTGTTGTTTTTCACGGGCAGAAACGATGGTCCTTCGTAGCGTGTGCATGTTCATAATCACGCTGCTAGAGGAATGTGGCTTAGACCACCTACAGATGTGGTGGGAACAGTCAGATGTCAGTGTATGCAAAGTTCATGCACACCTGTGCTCACAGCTAACTGGAGATAGACATCACCTCCTGCTTTTAAATGTAATGTAATCTGTTATTACAGAACTCATGTTGATAAGATATTTAACTCATACTCAGGCATTTGTTTTATTCACAAATCGCTTAAACGACATATAATAACCATTTAAAATATGCAGTTTGATAGAAAAGTATCGACAGACTGACAAACCAAACAGTAAACATGCATTTCCAAAATAGACGTAGCTCAGCTACGTAACTTATGCTTTTAACCTGCTTAACACACTTTTCCTGAGAATTCCTTGATTTATCTGATGACCTTTGAAAATGAGACAAATGTTATCAGTAGCACAAAAAAAGCATTTTTCAGATTCATTTAAGAGTTATTTCTTCTTGTCGGTGAAGATTATTCGGCTGGTCATTTCATCAAGAGTGTTGATGAAGTAACAGCGAGGACAAGACGGAAAAGAGTCGTGCAGGGAGGGCAGATATTGCACAAAGAACCAGAGTGCAGAACCTTCAATAAAATGCGATCTTGTGTAACCGCTCAGGAACAGCATGGTTGTTTCACGAGTTCGTTACGCCTCCGAAGCTCCATTAGACAACCTTGAGCCTCTGTGTGTGTGTGTGTATGTGTTTGTGCAAAGTTTGAGGGTGATCCAAAAAAACAGAGCCAACAAGAAGAAAAGTGAAATCCTGTTCCTGCAGAAAAGGGCCGAGTCTGTGCATCGCATTCAAACCGAGCTTTTAAAACGTCTGTGTGTGTTTCAGGAGGAGATGAACCGAGGGAAGCCCAACTGGGAGCACCTCAACGAGGACCTCCACGTCCTGATCACAGTGGAGGACACACACAACCGTGCCAAGATTAAACTCCAGCGGGCCATCAACGAGGTCAAGAAACTTCTTGTGCCCGCTGTGAGTATGGGTCCAAACCGTGCAGCTTAGGTGTTTATCTGCTGCGCTGCTGTTAGGAAAAAACTGTGTGACTGAATTGACTGGGATGAGTGTTCACTGTGTTGGTATGCATGGAAGGGGGAAGGGGATTGTCAGCCCAAGAAGTGTGTGTGTGTGTGTTTGCATCTTGTTTTGTGTGTCCCTGTGTGTATGAGAGAGTATGTGTAAGGGGTTAGGGTAATTAGGGAACACGCATAAAGGGGTTGCCATGGTAACCCCGGGTTGTTTGAAAGGCTGAGGGAATGAATGGAGAGTCTGTTCACTCGTTCTCCCCACTCCATCACTCTTTTCACTTGTTCACAACTCACTTTATTCCCAACTACCGGCTACAGTATTCCTCTTTCATTTCTTTTTTTTTTTTTATACTTCTCAACATTTTTTAGACTCCGAACCCACATACTGCCCCCCCCCCCCCCCCTCTCTACAGGCACAAATACATATACATACATGCTGTATAAATCCAAAACACTTCAGAGCTTTGCACTTGGACTTGGCTCTAAATCATCCACTATCTGAAAAACAAGACCGTAAGAACAGTTATTAAAACCACAAATCTCTTTCCTTTTTCATCTCTGCATTATTTGCAACAATAGAAACAGATTGAAAAGACCTGCAGGGGGGTTATAGTCCAACAATCAGCTGTCACTTCCCGTTCAGTCACAGCATGCCCAACCTTCTGTATTAAAAGGTGTAAAAAGCGTCTTTAGGCTGTAAGGAGCTGAACACCTGTTAATCTATGTTTGTGTATGTGTGTGTCTATACACTCACCGGCCACTTTATTAGGTACACCATGCTAGTAACGGGTTGGACCCCCTTTTGCCTTCAGAACTGC
>JBAMHX010000024.1:6095104-6113134 GCA_037177515.1 Pseudomugil tenellus
TTGGCTGATTGGAAATTAAGTGTTAATGAGCAGTTGGGCAGGTGTACCTAATAAAGTGGCCGGTGAGTGTATGTGTGGAGGGTAAAGTCAATGATTCATGTTAGCTTAACCCAGCTGACCTTCCTCTCCAAATGTAAATCAGTCAAGCTTTTCACCAGGCTGTAACGGGAGCTAAGAAGCTAGCGTGTTTGACACTGAATATGTCTTGTGTGTGGTGGAGCGGCTGTATTCAAGGCCTGGTCAGGTCCGCTACGTGTGATGTAAGATTGTTTTGGATCAGAAGCAAATCCCCCAGTTTCTTCTTTCCTTTTTCCTCTTTGGAAAATATTTAGATTAATTTCTGCTTACTGTATAATTTGTGGACTTTTTGACCAGTCTGACTTTTTGACAACAGGTCATTTATTTGCTTGTGAATGACGATCATTGATAAGTAAGCTGATTTTGCTGCTCTGCTTGTATGCGCTGCCGTAGGCTGAGGGGGAGGACAACCTGAAGAAAATGCAGTTGATGGAGCTGGCCATTCTCAATGGGACCTACAGAGATGCCAATGTCAAGACGCGTAAGAATGACGTCATAGTTAGCATGTGGAGGAGGGTTGGTGGGTGACAAAGAAGGGGTCACGGTACAGGACTCCACTGTATATATGAACAATGCCTCTGTTTCTCCTGTTAAATAGACTGTTTGTCCTCTTCTTCTTCTTCCCTGTCTTTTGTAAATGTTTGTGTGTGGGTGTGTACACACTTGCGTTATTGTGCGTTTGTGCACCGAACAGCTACCGCCGCCTTCCCTCTAGCGAATCCTCAAGCACCTCGGATCATCACCGGCCCGACGCCCGTCCTGCCCCCCACCTTGCGCAATCCCGCCCCCGTCACCACGCCCACCATCATGCCGCTGATCCGTCAGATCCAGAGCTCCACCCTCGTGCCAGGAGCCAATCCGCATCCGGCGCTGGTGCAGCAAGGGCCCGAATCTGGAATCATCTACACGCCTTACGAGTATCCCTACACACTCACGCCCTCCATATTGGAATACCCGATTGACTCAACTGGAGTATTAGGTACATAACCTTCATCAGTTCATCACTCTCATACATGGTCAATGGATGTATTATGAGGACTGGATACTGGGCTCCAATTAAAATAGCACATGATACATAATCATCTGTATACAAGCTAGCCAGAAATTAGCTCCCAGAAGATGAATTTCCAGGTTGTTTTTTTTTTTACTTTTACCTTCTTGCTCCTTGTTTTTCCTCTAATTTAAACTGAAATGTAATCAAGCTTCAAGAAAAACTCAGTTTGAAACAAGACAATGTCAGCAAGATTTGGAAATTCCTCTTCGTTATTCATCGTCTTCTCATAGCAGCTAGGTGTTCGGTGCTAATGCTAGCTGTGACTTGCATTTTGAACATCTGAAGAAAATAATAAAATGTTAGTGGTCGAAGTTAAAAATTAAAAAACTTGACACACATTTACTTTGAGATTGTTTATATCTGCTTGATTCACTTTGGGAGGAAGGGAAACAACTGCAAACTGTGTGAAAGATTAAAATGCCATGACTAATTAGATGTTTCTGGTCTTAGTCAGTAAAGAATAAACTCACATGACTGATCAGCATCTTCCTGGCAATGATCTAAACTCCCAAATGATCTCACAAATTAAAGTGATACTTGAAAATAATCCTCTTTTATTGATATCCACTGCAGTTATGCATTAAATGGAAGTTTCAGTATGGACTACTTTTACTGAATAACAACCAATTGCATCTTAGCGCATGCCATCATCTCATACTCTCTGTAGAACTAAACCAAAATGACATTTTTGCTGCTTAGTTTGTGAAAGTTTGCATTTTTACATTGATTCTATATTAAAATTCATATTGTCTGAACTCTGCAGTAAATGACCTGAACACAAAGGAAACTGATTAGAGTGTAAGTATAGCTGAAGTAGTGAAAAGCAACACTTCATGTATTTTTACTATCAGTGAGCAAAACAGAAAATTCTCTACAAAACAAAAAAAGAAACTCTCGTCTCCTCTAACCGTAGCCAGAATTAGTTTTCTGTTTTGGTCATTGTGCCGTTCAGACAGCAGAACCCGCAGTAGCACAGCCTGGTTGCCATATCCAGTCCTTGTAATACATCCACATCATACACAGATGCATGCTGAAGCTCATTGCTGGGCTAACAGTCCCTTCTTCCTGTGTTTTTGCAGGTATGGCTTTCCCAACCAAAGGCTAAGCGATAGAAACCCTTCCTAGCACATACATGGACTGGCTTGCAGAGACCCCCTCCCTCCAACTTTCCCCCGAACCCCTTCACTCCACACACACCTGAACACACTCAACCCTCAGAGCAAACAGTCAGTCTGATTAAACTTTAGGATGACAGGTTCCTCGACTGTCCTGTAGTCAAGTGTCCATTCCTGTTACTTCCCTCTTTGTAATAGCAGACTAGCGTTGTGGTGTGATGGCTATTTAACTTTTTTTTTAATAATTCAGCTTCCGCTTGTAATTCTTAACATTTTAGTGAATCCATAGATATTTTAGAGCTGCTGTTTGCAATTTAACATATGATTAAGCTTATTTTGATCACAGAGCTATAGAGTAATTTGGCTTATAGCTGATGTTGAATCTACTAGTAAAGCTTAGTGTGAAATTAGCAGTTTGGATTAATATTATCTGTAGAGAGCAGAAGACCACAAGACAACATGAATTCTGTCTCTTAGAAGCGAGATGGTTTTGTACTTATTTCACTCTCAGCCTTGAACACTCTGTAAATTCCTGGTTTCGCTGATGTTGGTGCCATGGGTGGACTGTCTGATGTCTTTCTGATGAGTAACCTTCTGTGTTCTGTTTTGGGAATGTCAATGGCTGTTAGCAGGTGCCATGACCACTAAGGTACGACGCCACGACAAGAGAATCCATCCTTACCAAAGGGTAGTGACCACAGACAGAGGTTAGTTAGCTCACCAGCCACTTTATGTGTTTGTGTATTTGTGTGTGTTAGTGTGGATGCATGCAGCCCAATGGACCAATTTCAGTTTACATGTGTATGTAATACGGCATGCCTTAAAAAGAGAAATAACTATCAGGCGGAAAGGTCACAGGCTGACGCGGCCTAGGTGTGAAAATGTGAAACAGTATTTGTTGCAGTAAAAATGAGCGTGGGGAGGAGGAACGTTAGCGGTGGCAGCCGAAGCGGTTATCTCGCCTGGACCCTCTCATTTAGAGTGGATCGCTCCATTCATGTGACTCGGTCCTTGTGACTCCTGAGTCCCTCCCTCAGAACCTTTTCTGTCCCTGTTTATCTCCTCAGCACTACTTCTGACCACTTAAACACTGTGGGGAGTTTAATTTATACTCAGCTTCATTCCACTTTTTTTCATATACATATAATGAATTAAATCCAGAGTTATGCCCACTTATCACATGACTCTCAAAGTAAAACAGTGATAGTCTTTTTTCTAAGGATCATTCAATTCACCATGATCTTTAGATTTTACTACTAAAACACAGCGTGTGATAACTACTGAAGTCTGTGTTACAACCTCTTTTGAATGAAATACTGTTGTTTGTGGTCTTATCAGTCGCCCACTGGACTTTATCATTGGGGCTGTTTACATCTTTCATTTATTTCCTAGCCAGAGTGGTGCTGTTGCCATGTATTTAGCTGCAAAATAAATTTGTATATAGGGATTTTAAGAATTTAAGTGCTTATATGAAGCTTATGGAACAAGCTCGCTTGAAAATACTTGTAGTTTTTTTTTGTTGTTGTTTTGTTTTCTTTGTTTTTAGTTTGTAAATTTTTATTTTTGTTTTTATGATATGCTTTTTATAGATGAAGTGTGTCCATGTCATCTTCATTTAAAGTGTGTAGCTACTACTGTTTTAGTCACCCGGAAGGTGGCAATGAAGGCAGTGTGTTTGCTCTGTGTATTTAAGATGAGGTGACCGTCTCCATTCACAGGCCTCATGACTGTTATATGCAATAGAAATGGACTAGCTAGCTACAATATATGTGTGTGTGAGCAGTGGTGCTCTTGTTGTACACAATGGACAAAAAAAACACTAAAAGGCAATAAAGATGAGTATTGAAAGAAATCTCTAAAGGAAACCAAAGCCTCTAAATTCTTGTAGTTAGTCTGTCTATTGTTAAATTGTTTCTTTAAAACCACCATCTCTTAACCTCTCATCACTGTCTCTTATGGCGCCTCTTTGCTTACAGTAGTTGTTCAGGTGCTCCTCTAATCTTTCATAGCAAGCAAATCAAACCATAATCAATAATCAGTTAATCATCAAGATCTTACTCCTGCTGCTAAACAATAGCTTTACTTGTGAGTAAAAGTCCCTCTGAGGCCTAAACACTTCTGTTTGGACATAAAGGTCACTCTCTCACCCACATGAAACCATGCTGTCTCCCTCTCTGTCCATGGTTTCACTGTCTGTCTGTGCTAGACGTAGCCAAGCTAGCATGAATAGTATCACTATAGCAGCGGTCTCACGGCAGGAGGGGCTTGTCCCAAAACCCTGAAAATGCCTTCATGAGCAAATGTGAGCATTGCTAACCAGCCATTCCTTATGTCAACGCCCGGTGGTTGACGTGAGTCTTTGTGAATGGTTATGCAGTGCTCATGAAGGTGTTGTGCAGCTCTTACGTAATGCCCCTCATGCTGTGCCACTGCACTAGATCTGCCTTGTTGTCATCCCGACGCCACTAGCTGACACTAATCTCTCTTCTATCTTTTTTTCTTTTTATGTCCCCTTATGTGTCCTTTTTGTTTCCTTTCCTCGTCTGTCCGTCTCTGTTCGTCTAACTCTAGCTGCCACGGCAACTAACCCATGACCCCCTTGACCTTCTGACCTTTCCGCCCACTGATGACCCACCCATCTCTGCCTGCTGGTGTGCTCATTGGCCCACGGCCGTACCACTCCCCCTGCTCAGCCAACCAGAGACCAGAACATTGGGAACAACCCGACTGCCTCTGTCAAACCAGCCAACCAGAAGACAGCAATCATGGGAATAAACCCTAGGACCCCGCCCATCACCGAGTTCTAACCTAAACTTTACCAAATGTGCCTTTCTTCTAAGAGTTTTTTGAACACCCAACACTCAAATTTACTGTCTGTATCTGTGTTGCTTCACTGGGGATGAGCTCCAAACTGGTTAAGGGCTCCAAAAGCAATCCCTGGGAGTGGCAAACTGCCTTTCTGAGCTGCCATACCATGCAATAATAATAATAATAATAATAATTCATATTCTGTTAATAACATGGTAACTATACTGATACTGGTGCTACTTATCAGCACAGAACCCCTCCATAGACACTAAACTGTAGGAGTAATGTGAGCACTAGAGTATTTTTCCTCAGCGAGCACCTTTTTGTGTTGACACGTCATAACTGAAGCATAAATATTTGTAATTGGTGTTGAAATTCAAAGTATATGAACATGTTTTTCTGTAGGATACCATGTGCCATGCTTTTTGTCATGGGAGGAATCTTTATGGCTTCTTGACACATTTAGTGCTTTAAAAAAAAAGTCATCAAAAAACCAGCAGAGAAACTTTTCCACTATAAAGCAACTGGCGCTCGGTGAGGAAAAATAACAAACTGGAATCTGAAAGGTCAAAAAGTATCTCTGGTAAAAAATAAACTCCAGATACGGAGTCGATGATGCACACTGATAAACAAACAGACTGAAGGTTGGCCGCCTTTTGACACAATATTGAGGACCTTCACAATGATGCCTTTGCCTTTTTCACACTACAGTATTGTATGAGCTTGAACAACAGTGCCTTTATTCATTGAAAGCGATGGAACAATGTTACACCTAAATCTTTAACTGCAACATCACGTCTTTGCACCCATTGAAATTGTATCATTTGGGTTCATGCTGATTAGTTAAGACTGCAGGCAATGTGCCGCAGCTCCAATCACATTTTATGACTATATCCGTTACTCCATCTGTGCCAAAAGAGAAAAAATGGGCTCATGTGAGCTGAGAAAGCAGCATCTGTAATGTTTAAATGAGGTTTGGATGCCTCAAAATAACAGTGTTATATTTTATGTAGGTTTTTTTTTCGTTAGTGTTTGGTTAACTCGTGTTGCTGATGATGAAGTCATACATATATGTTTGCATGTGTATCTGCCTTTCCCCCCCCCAGAGGATTCAGTTTTACAAACAAAAACCAAGTGATGCCTTCATATTAAAAACAACTCATGCAGCCGTAACATCTGTAACAAGTTTATGATGTATTTTTATATTCTATTTTGTACACAAAGCAAATAACATTAAATGACCTTTTCAGATCAGAGAATTACGCCTTATTACAGAGAATAATCCAGCAAGAAGAACTGTTCTTCGTGTGTCATTTAGTGATCAGTCTCAATTATCCTGATAAACTGGAGTTTCTGATGTTCTCTGTATTAACTTGAGCCTTTAAGATCAGCATTGCTTGCCTTCTGTGCCTTTTGTATACAACGAGTGTGACAATTAACAGTGTAGTACAACATTAATCTACTCTTCAGTGCCAAGTGCAGGTTACTAACTGTTACCACTTCTCTGATTATTAACCACTTTAATTGTATCTGTCTGTGCTTTGGACTTCTTTTAAAAGAATACATGTGTGACTAAAAAGATGAGAAAAGTAAAGAAAGATATGTTTGAAATGATGATATTTTAACTTTTATCTGAGTAGGAATAACTCTGTGTTCACTATTAAACTCTTAGTTGTAAAACTAACAAACTTTGTTGCTTTTTCTCTGTAGCACTTAATTATGCAAAACAGCTTCCTTTCTGCATACTAATCACCAAACACTCCTTAAATACAGAGAGAAGAGGGGATGGGGGGGGGGGGACATCAAGCTGACACTTTAGCCAAAATGCAGGGAAAAGGCCACATCGTGCTTTTCCCACTTCTCCTTTTTTGTGTTCTTTCTTTCGTCTTCTGTCTTCTTCTGCAATTCAAGTGGACATCACACACTGATGTGTGTAATAAGAGAGAAGAAAACACTCGGCTCACCATGGTTTCTCACAGGCATGCACATGTATAACAGACAAAAAAGAAAGAAGGGTGGGTGAGACAGGCGGGTTGGGGGAAGTTGCAGATTTGGAGACGAGATGACCGGGGGAATTGAAGGGAAATTGATTGTGCAATCTCGCCCTCAAACATCTGCAGAGTAAATATTACATGAAGTCTCAGAAAAACTACCGCTAATAATCTGCACATGTCATGGTGGCTACATTTGCTTTAATTGCACTTAATAACTTTCAAAACATTTTAAAAATATCTTTGGGCAATTTGAACCTTTGACACTTGAAGTTAGAAGCGAAACTTCCCTTTAAACTACTCTTTAAAGTTTTAACATACAAGAAAAAGAAGAAAAATCACATAGACTTTGTAGTGAATGCAGCAGTGGGTGGCTTATTCGTCCTCTCCCTGCCCTTCCTGCTTTCATTGTGGAGTCTGCAGGGGGGGGGGGGGGGGCTGATATTGAACTTCAGGCTTGGAGTTGAGCCTGCTCTATAACTGCAACCCCAACCCCCTGATCACAGACAGAGAGGACATAATGTGACCACTGCTGACAATCCTCTGGACAGGAAGAAGTGGACTGGAAGTATGGAGCGGAGATAGCAAAAAAAAGAAGGGTGGGGGGAATATAAAAGGGAATGTGTGTTCATGTGTGTGTATTACAAATGGGTGGGGGTGCTTGAGTGTTGGGATGGGTGTGTACGCTTGTCTTTGCTTTTCCTGTTTTCACTGAAGTTATGTGCTGCTTTCATCCTTGTTCTTCTGGAATGAAACCCTCTTAAAGGAGCTGGTAATGTATTCTGCAGTCAGCTCTCACCAGTGCCAGAAGTGGGGGCCCAGTGCTCCCAAAACTTACAATCAGTGTGTGTGTGTGTGTGTGTGTGAGGGAGGTGATAAGAAAAAGACAGGTTGATTTACATTGCCATGGATGCACGGTATTCTCCACATAATGAACAACTCCAGATTTCCTCCGCTTGGTAAATATTTGGCGCCCGAGCGATGGGGTGATTTTAGCTGAATAACAACGGAGTCCTCTGAGCTGCAGGGAAAAAGCTCAAAAGTTGTATTTCAAACCCTTCTTTCTCTCTTTTTCTTCCTTGTCCTCTTCCCATGTAAATAAGGCCAACTCCCCCTAACTCCACACACCCCTCTGAGGCAGTTTAAAGACCCAACACTGTCTCCTTGTCTCCTTGACAACCAGCTTACACTGGGGTCCTGTCGTGGCCTCTCTGTCTTTTGTGTTTGGGAGCTCAGAGAGACAGAAAGAAAGGAAGAGAGAGAGAAGAGGAAGGAGAGGATGAAAAGTTACTGAAAAAGACAACAAAGATGACATCACGGTTATTTTATCCCACAACCGAAAATGTGGTTTGTAGTCCAATGATGATGATGATGATGATGATGATGATGATGATTAGCCAGAGGCACAAAATGGGTGGCAGCTCAGTCTGAGAGCATGAGTGGATAGAGAGAGGGAGGCCCACAGCTGAATGGGGCATTGTGGGAAAGACAGTGGGCACACTGGGCAGTAACACAGAGAACACTAACTCACACATCATGCCAGAGGGTCTGAAAACACCCACACTGGGCGACAATGGCAAACTTCATCGCTCCACTACAATGGCAGGATCCAAATAAGATGCTCTGTTATTTGTGAAATGCAACACACTAAATTCCTTCAGTGCCTCTGTCCCTTTGACTGGCACCAGATGGCCATGACTGTGCGCGTCCATGTGTGGGGTCCTGACTTGCAGTTGCATCATGACTTTAAAGGTAGGCAGCATGCATATAACAGTCTGCCAACTGTCATATGGAAGTTATTAGATTCAGCTCTCCACACTAATTACTTGCAGATTTAACTTGAATCTGCATGTCTGGGAGAAAATCTAACTAAATAAGTTAATTAAATCAAACCTAATTAGAAAGAGGTACTAAGGACAACGAGAACCAACAGGTTTGATCTTCTTCTACTGAGCTCATCTTCAGTCTCGACACACTGCTGCCACCGTGTGTAGAATGTGGGGAACTGCAAGTGCCACTCAAAACGCCACCAGGTGAACAGAAAGTTCACAAGAAAATCAAGAACCATTTTAGATGTAACCTTGAATTTTAATAAATTATGATTAGACGTTTTCACACTCTGAAGGCTGGGATCTTTTAATTTGTACACAGATAAACAGGTAACGTCAGTAATGACACAAAATGCAAATCTGTTCATCCGTTTTTATTCCTAGATGTAAATGAGAAGTCTAGAACTATATGTGGGGATGATAAATAAACAATTTAAAAGTCACAAGAATAAAGTTATAGTTAGCGGAAATTTTTTTAATGTAAAAATTGGGGAGCTATTTAATATTATAATGATTTTTTAAAAATGGTCTTCTTCATGTCTTATCTTGTTCATTTCTTTGAAAATGCTCTTTTTCTTGTCTTAATTTTGAATAATTACTCTATTAACAAACAGAGTGAAAAGTATGTTTACATTCCAGTGTGAAAGGTCAACTGCCAATGGCAGACGTCTTAAAGTTGTTATGGCAAACTTGTTAAAAGTAAAAGCTGCTCTACATTCAAACCACTTTTTCTGTATCTTCAGTTTATTTATTTGAGGCTTAGGGGAAAACATATAGTTGTTGATAGTTTTTCATCAGAAAAATATGTAGATCTCATGTTGTGTTTATAGTTTATGTCACCAAGCAAAAACAGCAAAATATCTCTTTTCTATTTTTTTTCATCTTAATTATGTAAACACTCACACACATATGTTAAATCTCATATTTATCTATTTATAGTTCACAGTTCAATTGAAGGGATATATTATGCAAAACGTATTTGCTCTGATAGTTTTTAATATGAATTTAGCTTCTTATAACATTTACTTTTATTCACCATTACAATTTATTAAAGAAAAAATCAGACACTTATATCAGAGCAAATCACCATAGACTCCCATGTTAAAAAGTAGTTCATGACAACTCTGAGGTAGATTAATTTTTTTCGAACTACTCTGTTTCTATGTTATTTAATTTTGAATTTAGATGTGTGTCCTTTTGGTTGTCAGTAGAGCTATGTACTACTGGAGTAATTGTTGAGGAAAAATATTCATTTACCAGCAAATATCTGGAATTTGTGTTATTTCTTTATCTCTAATAAATATTTTTTAACAATTAAAAAGACAGTTTTCTGTATAAATATGCCCAAAGAGCTGTAGAGACAGAAGACTGGGGATGGGGACAGGGTTAAGGGATGAAGAACAGAGTTATTAACACTGTTGCGGCTACAGATGTAAAACAGTTTACGTCAACTAGCCATAAAGGAGTACATTTATACTAAACTGATAATCAGAGACACCCCCGGATATGAGCCTTTCACTGCTTTTGGAGGGGATCTTTAAGGAAATTAGTAATGATAGTTTCAGATAAATAAGTTCTCCTGTTTGTGAAATGAACTTTGACAGAAATAGTTCTGGACTGTCATGTTTATTGTGAGGATGTGCAACTATGACAGATGATGGAGAAGACGATTTTCGAATGAGGATGCTGAAGGTGGTGCAAGTTCTCCAGAGGAGAAGACCTTTCCATCGCAGTCCACTCCAGTCAAACCAGGACAACCACACTTCAGGAAGGCCTTTTGCCTCAATCAATTTTAGAGTTCTTTTACTGGTTTTCAAGTGTCTTAATGGTCTTGCGGTCCATGTGCTCCTCCGGCAGAAGACATCTAGTTATTCTAAAAGTCAGGACAAAAACTAATTGCGAGGCGTCTTTCCAGTTCTTTGGCCCCCGACTCTGGAACAGTCTGCCGGAGGACCTCAAGGCTGCAGAGGATGTTCAAGTTTTTAAGAGCAGGCTCAAGACGCATCTTTTTAGCTTAGTTTTTAATCAGTATTTATTCTTTGAGTTGTACTCAGTTATTTATTTATCAATTTTAGGCTCTTTACTTCTTTAATCTGGTTTTCAGTTATTGAATTTCCTCTGAGGAATCTGAGCTGGGGTTGGCTGTGGCTGCTGGGCTCTGGCTCGCTGGTCCTGGAGTCTGGTTTTGACCTCTTTTCTGGACGGCGAGCTGGTGTCCGGTGGATGCGGGTGACCTTCTGCTCCTGGTGCAGGCAACTCCTCTGATGACATCTATTTATTTATTTATTATTATTTCTTAAATAGTTGTTTTCACTTTTCACTAACGTGGTTATTGTATGTGTGCGTATGCTTGTGTGTATGTGTGGTGTTCATGGCAGGGAGATTTGTGGCCATGCAGATTTTTTTTTAATGTCTAATGTTTTAAATTCTACTGTAAAGCACTTTGAATAACAGTACTTGTTAGAAAAGCACTTTATAAATAAAGTTTGATTTGATTTGAGGAGTAAAAAATAGAATTATAAATGACAGGTGAAAAGATGATCAGTTTGAAGTACTATTACTATTCTATATCTGCAGCCATTTGGAAAAAGAGAGCAGCGGCTAAATAAAAACGCATAAAAAACGCATAAAAAACATTAATTTCAATGCTGATGATGGAATCTGAAATGGCAAAGACAGGTAGTTTCCGTCGTGTGTGACAGATGTGGAGGAATCACAGGCAGCCATCTGACAGATTTATTCAAATAAATAAAACTGTTGACATAAACACGATATTGATCGATGTCATTTGTAAAAATATGCATATACTTTGCAGAATTGACTAGACCCCCACCTCTGCTTAGAGAACTAAACTATGATGGAGATGTATGCATGGAGGAGTTGGGCACATGGAGGACAGAGAAAATACAGAGCAAATCAATGGAATTTAATTTAATACTGAAAAGGTTTCTGAATTAACATTAATATACAATGACCCAAATTAAAATTTTACAATACAAATACACAGGGAGAGCCTGCCTGTGACAAGATGGCCGCCGGCAAGGAGTTCGACGTGAGTCTCATGTTCATATCCGTTGCCCTTGAGTTCACAAACATCCCAGATCTGTTAAACTGTCGTAAAAAGGTTGTGTAATTTATGTTTTTCTTTGTTTTATTTTTATTTTCACTTATTATGAATTAGTACATATACATACACTTCAATCAGCGACCAATGGGGGTGAAAATGTGTTCAGGAATTTGAAAACTGTTAAAGATATGAAGGAGGTTTGTTTCCTGACGTAATGACAGTGCGACACCGGTAATTGCTTTACGACAGAGCGTGCTACTGGAGGTCAGGGCCATGATGATATGAGCACTGTGCGCTGAAAGAGAAAAGCAGGGTTTTCTCTTTAAAAAATCTCTAGACCACAAAATATACTCTTTTGAGAAACGGTGTATTCGTGGTGGTGAATCCTGAAGCTCCTCGTCAGTAGTCTGTTTCGGGTTTTGAGTGTTGCGACATCGCTAGCATCTGCTAACGTTAGCAGTGTTGGCTCGGCTACTACATCCACTTCAGGTCTCTATAAAAACCTTTTTGATCTTTTACAACCATGGACAACAACTCGCAGGGATCAGGAGGACTCAAAGGAGGTTTGGGAGGTATATTTGGAGGCGGTGCGCCTGAATACTCCAACACAGAGCTTGCCGGTGTCCCATGTAAGTGTCCTGTATATGTGAATGTAATGCTAGCTCCTGTCACATTTCTTACACTACATGATGCTTTAAAATACATCACAGCTTTAACGTTGTACACAACTCTAACTTTAAAATCAGTAGTTTTGACCAATCAAATGTGATATATGATATGAAATTAACTTAATAATATCTTATTTGTTTTTAGTGACTGGAATGAGTCCTCTGTCCCCTTATCTCAACGTCGACCCTCGTTACCTTGTTCAGGTAAACCTGAACTAACTTGCAGAACTTTTGTTCTGACTGATTATTATTGTTATTTGTTTATATTCCGGCGCTAACTGTTTCAATGTTTTTCTTTTAGGACACAGATGAGTTCATTTTACCTACAGGGGCCAACAAAACAAGAGGAAGATTTGAGCTGGCCTTCTTTACCATCGGAGGCTCTTGCATGACCGGTAAATAACTCTGGGATCTTAAACTCAGTACTGACCTTTTATTTCTACAATAAATGTATGAAATTCGTTCTGTTTACTCCGGAGCCTTATGATAATCTGAAAACTAAGCCAATGGTCTTGTTTTTTTGTTTCCAAGAAGGCAAACAGAGACTCGGCATCACTTGAATTCAATTCAGCGACTCACAATAAGCATAAAACAAACAGGAATTCTACATTTCGGCCATTTAATGCCCTTAAGCTCAATATGTTGTCTGATATAACAGAGGCTTTCCCCTGCAGGGTGTAGAAAAACCTGAGTTGAACCTTATGGGATGAACTGGTCATGAACTAGACCTGCTTCCCTGATCTCACCCTCCGTCCTTTCTAAAATAAATGCAAATCCTTACAGCCAGACTTAGAACTTTCTAGAAAGGTTTGAGGCAGTTTGTTCAGTAATACTCAGACGTTTCAGTCTCCACATGTGTGATGCAGTTCTCGTCGCATAATGAACTGTTTTCAAAGCTCTGTTTTTACATCCTTTAAATGAACATTAGTGAGACTCGCTCTTTGTTCAACAGGAGCTACACTTGGAGCACTAAATGGTTTGAGGATGGGCCTGAAGGAGACGAGAGACATGGCGTGGTCCAAACCACGTAATGTACAGTAAGTTTACTCTGTAGTTTTACCCCTAATGTTACAATTCAGTCCCGTTTCTTCTAAATGTTTCCTTTTTCCCATCAGAATTCTCAACATGGTGACCAGACAGGGGGCTTCATGGGCCAACTCTCTCGGCTCTGTTGGTAAGACTACAATTAAACTTTATAAAAGCTTCTTTGGATTCATAAATGACCCCACGGTGGAGAGTTGCAGCCCAACATAGTTATTTCAGATATGAATGTGAATGTGTAAACAAACCTCTGAGATATTTCTTTTCTATCATTGCAGCGTTGTTATACAGCGCTTTTGGTGTGGCGATAGAAAAGGCCAGAGGAGCAGAAGATGACATCAACACAATCGCTGCTGGCACATTAACAGGGATGCTCTTTAAATCTGGCAGTAAGTGACTTTTTTTTTTTTTTTTTTTTTTTTTTGCTAATATGCGTAAATATATGCGTATTTAAATCTACCAGTAAATGATATGGAAAAATACCTGCCATCATTTCCATAAACTCATCTTTGAATTGATTTCTGAAATTCAAAGACGAGCTGAAGCCAGTTATTGTTTTTTCACTTTTGCTAGATAAATGCTATAAGCTGATTACTGAAAATAAAGAATATGTGTGAAGTGCTAACCTGCAGTGTGTGTGCGCGTGGGGATCCTACACATTAGTCATATCCGAACACTTGATTTGAGCAACTGTAAACTAGGTTTTAGACAGCTATTCTATGCAGAGTATTTATTATTTTGCTATTTTTTTCAACTTTGACGCAATTTTGGAGCTTTTAGTCAAGTAAGGGGACTAAAAATGGAACAAAATAACAAAACACCTGACACATCTGTATTTTTCGTAGTGTTTTCACTCGCCATTTTCAATACTTTTAAAATATGATATAAAAAAGATTAAAAGAAGTGAAAAGATTTAATATTTAGTAACTAGATTTGATCCGTATTTTAATTAAAACTCTGAGCCACCACTTTTATAAGTGACATATTTTGTGTGTTTTTTTTTTTTTAAGTGGGGTTACGTGAAGTGTTCTGTTTTACCTGCAGTAGATGACTGAATCTTAGCATCAGTGCGCTAAGCTAACTGCTAGTCAAACGAGGGTCAAAGATCAGTTTATTTGTTTCAATTAGTCAAAATGTTTATTTACATACACTGAACGAATTGTTGGGTTATGGATGTAAAAAGCGGCATGATGTGAATTCATTGTGTTTACCTTTTTGCTTAAACTTTGAGGGTTTTGTTTCCATCTGAATATTCAGCTTAAACATTCTGTCAGGTTATTGTAACAGAGGGCAGTGCTGGCACTGAGATTATAACTGAAAAGCACCAAAATGAACCTTTGCTTTGTTATAAATCTACTTAATACCTGCTTGATCTAAACGGTTGCCTGCAAAACATCTGCTACTGTCTGAGTAAAGATAATTATTGTTTTCTGTGGTCATGATGATGATTACTGTTATTGTTTTGTTTGTTTTCTCAGGTGGATTAAAGGGCGCAGCCCGTGGAGGTCTGGTGGGTTTCGCCTTGTCTGGTGCCTACGCTCTCTACAACAACTGGGACCATCTCACCGGCTCCTCCTCATCCTCCAGGCTGTACTAAAACTCTTCCACGCAGCTCATTCAACATTGGGGCCAAATATCTGAAGGACACAGCCTTTAACCACAGCGCTAGGCAGACTAAGAGGTTAAAGCACCGCGTTCTTTTCAGGATTAGTGCCGTTAGCCTCATTTCCCACCACAGCAACTCATCCTCTGAAAAAAGATAAGCCAACGTGGACTAATTACTTCTGGAAAGTGTCCAGTTACACTTCAACCTTCATGTTTCTTTATCCTCCGAGGTGTTCTGTAGCGAGAACACACTGCAAATCTAATATAAAGGTGTGATTTTTTTTTTTTTTTTATATATTAGTTTTTTGGAAGACTTTTTAGTCTTCTTGGATTTTAAAATCCGATAATTCCCGACATTTGTGGGAAATGAGCCAGTTTGTGAAACAATCTCTGGCAACTGGTGTTTTGTTCACCAGATGTGGATTCTAGTTTTGGACTGAAAGACTCTGAAAGACCTGGAAACACGGAGCAAAGCCTTATGGTCTGATGACTCTTGTATTTATTGCAACACATATACAGTGAGTTCTGTTCTCCTGTGTAAAAAGAAGTCACTGTTGAGCTGTACTAGACGTTCTTACTGTTCATTCGTCTCCATCAAGCCGCTGTAATATCAACTGAAATAAAGAATTGGAAAAAGTTCATAAATATTTAGCTTTTGATAGATTTTATTGGGCAAAGTAAAAGGTCGGTGTGTGTGAAGTACGCTATTGCCTGTTAGTTGCACATACATAACATGTATTTACACGATGAAGTGGTTTGTTGAACAGGAACGTGGCTGCAAGACTTCAGAAAAAAACAACAGTAGAGCTTAAATGCGCTGGGTAGGGTGGTCCTCTCAGTGCAGGAAGAAGTCCCTGATGCGTGTCGCTTCGATCCAGGGGATGTAGGCGGCAGTGCGGGTGAAGACACTGGGTTTGTTCTCCACGGTGCAGCCGATGGGGCCGAAGCTCACCACGCCGTGCACCTCCCAGCGGTCCTGGCCTAGCTGGCACAGAAGTGGACCACCAGAGTCACCCTGGAGAAAAAAAAATGGTAATGAGAGTGAAGATAAGGAACGTTTGGACGGGAATTGGCTTTATGCACTGCTCCACTACTTCCTGAACTTAGAACAACTTCCTTATTTCCTGTTTTTCATTACTAAACAAACTGATTAATCCAGGTGTGTCTGGCCTCAGTAACCACAACGGCAATGGCCAGACAGACCTGGATACATAAATTCATCCAGTAATAAAAGACAGGAAACAAAGGAGTTCTAAGTTCAGGAAGTAGTGGACCTGTGCATAAAGCCAATTGACTGTAAATCAGCTGTACCTGGCATGCTGCTGGTGGGTCTTCAGTGTCTCTAAAACCGGCGCAGATCATGGAGTCTCTGACGCGGTCGCCCCAGAACTTCTTCTGTCGACAGGTTTTGAAGTCGATGATGGGCAGACGGGCTTGATTCAGAGATTCTGCCAGAGAGACGTTCTCCTTCCCACCTGAAATGAGTTGCAAACAGGTGATACCACTCTGTCAATGTCACACTTCATCCCAACAGCATCCTTTCCAGTGGGGCCATGAAGGGACCATTGCTCTTCAACTAGGGCTGTGTTGAATAGATCGATTAATCGATTCTGAATCAATTCTCATCAATTCCTAAAGATCGATCCAAAAGTCCAAAGATATATTTTCATGTGTGACAACATAGACTAAGACATGAATCCACTCATATGTACTACAAACCAAAGAAGTCATCTTTAACTTCAGACATTAATTTTTTTCTGTTGCATGTTAATATAATACTATCCATCCATCCATTTCCTACCACTTATTCCCGAACGGGGTCGCGGGGGGGGGCTAGTTTCATAACTATATATACATATAATTTAACAGAAAAAACTTAAGATTTTAATAACACTGAACAAAATCCATTTCTGATCAGAAAAGATCAGATTGAAACGTGAAAATTGATTCTAAATCTTGAGAATCAGAATTGAATCGATTCTTTAAATCTGAATCAATACTTGGACTGCATCATTTGGATGACTAGATAACCACCACGTACTAGTCAGTCTCCATAGTTAGACTAGCTGGTTTAATCTGAGTCTTTTCAGCAACAGCTGTCTTGTCTTAGTGGGTGATATTTCATTTTCCCTGCGCTCCACTCACCACGGGTGTCCCCCCATCCTGTGACCCAGCAGTAGTGACCCGGTTTGAGGCTGGTCTGCTTGCGCGGCAGGCAGGCGTAGCGGATGAACTTTGAAGGCAGGATATCAGTGGCAGCCTTCACCAGGGCGATGTCGTAGTCCAGCTCGCTGTGAGTGGGATAACGGAAGTTTTCGTGCCGGTAGATCCTCTTGATGGGGAAAATCCTCTCTGCCATCTCGGAGCGCTTCAGCTGGTGCTTCCCCAGCACAATCCTCCAGCTGCCAGCATCCTCAGCTTTACCTCTGGAACAGACAGAAGCAGCAAAGTCATGCTTTTTGTTTCCAAATATCAAACTATGTTAATTGTTTTATATAGGTTTTTTTTTCTTACTTCTGGAAGCAGTGAGCTGCAGTAAGGATCCAGTTCTGATGGATAAGAGTTCCTCCACAGACATGAATGTAATGTTTGCTTCCTCTGGGACGGACCTGTGAGAAACATTTCCTTAGTAATTAACTGCATTTCCTGTTTTTTTTTTTTTTTTTTTTTTTTTTTTTTTTTTTTTTTTTTCCCCCCCCCCCGACCCTCCCCCCCCCCCCCCCCCCCTTTTTCCCTTTCAAACACCAACTCTCCGTTTTTTTTCCCCCCCCTTT
>JBAMHX010000024.1:6124534-6144847 GCA_037177515.1 Pseudomugil tenellus
TAGATAGATAGATAGATAGATAGATAGATAGATAGATAGATAGATAGATAGATAGATAGATAGATAGATAGATTTCAGTTTTAGTAAAGTATGGGTAGGGGAGGGATCAATAAATAGCTGATCAATAAATAGTCACTCTGTGAAAATCACATAATAAATCACAACAAAACCTTCTCATATTGTTCGTGCCTGCAATATGATTTCTTTTCCGCAGGTTGGTACCCGGTGGGGTCGGTGCTGGCAGGTCTTTACACCGCGGCTCCTCTGGGCGAGGTGGTGGCCCCCCCTCCAGGCATGGCCACACGTCTGTGCTTCTCTGTGGAATATCGACTCAGCAGCCAGCAGCTCATGGTCTCTTTGCTCCGCCTTAGCAACCTGCTTCCTCGCTTTCATGGCAACATTACTCTGGTGGAACTCAGGCTTCTTCCTGATGACAGGAGGCCCCGCCAGGCGAAAGCACGAGGAACGGGGCCCGATCCAGAGTTTAATGACTGCTTTGTTTTCCAAGTGAGGACACAGAAGTTTAAATCTGGTGGCACTCACGCACCACATATTTAATCTAATGTATGTTGTTTTTGTGTCATGGCATCTGCACAGACATCTGGCGTGTGTGTTCATCAGAGCACCCTGAGCATGTGTGTGCTGAGTGTGGAGCAAGATGGCAAACGGCGTGCCGTGGGAAGGGTGCTGTTTCCCCTGGAGGGAGAGCTTGGTCAGGCAGGCAGGGTGCTCTGGAGAGATTTGGAACCAGAGGAAGAGAAACAGGTACAAACATGTGTACATGTGTCAAACAGTGGTCACACAAGCTCATGATAGTTCTGTCTGATCTCAGTGTTCAGAGCTGGGGGACTTGCAGATATCTCTCAGCTACAGTTCGTCTCTGCAGCGCCTCTCAGTGGTGGTTTTAAAAGCCCGAGGTCTCCAGCTACTCACAGATGCAGGTATGAGTGTTTCCAGGTGAAAGCTTAAAGGACACGACAAGCAGCACATTACTCAATATGATAAATCTGACTAATAGCAAACTTTAGGGTAGGATTTTTCTGTTTTTCCCAGGTGTGTGTGTCCAGGTGAGCTTACAGATACACACTCAGGTGGTGAAGTCGAAGCGTAGCTGTGTGGTGAAGGGAGAAAAGGACCCCGTCTTCAACTATAGGATGACGTTTAAATTGAGGCCGCAGCACTTAGATGAGGCCTGTCTAAGGTTTCAGCTGCAGCAGCCTAATGACAGCCGCTCAGGTGACCAATTTACCCTGGAATCCGTTTAACTGAACAAATACATTTGACTATTAATTAAGCATTTATTTGCTCTCCTCATCGTGGTCCTGTCTTTGCTTTGCTTCCAGAACCTCCATCTCTGCTGGGGTTCTTAGTGGTGGGTCCCTTTATGTATGCCAGGGGTCTTCAGCTGCAGCATTGGATTGACATGATCAACAAGGCACAGGAGCCAGTTAAACTCTGGCATGCACTGGGCCGTGCAACATAACTCCTGAGCTGGAGTCACATGATCTCAACAGTCAGAATCTGAAATAAAAATGCTAAATATTTCTGTTACTTGTAAAAGTTAAGATGATTTAATATCCTGCATACAAACCAATTGGTGGCACAAACGGACTCAGACCCACTTAGTCTTGTTTTCTATGACAGTTCTATAACAGTGTCTATACAGTTCTATACAGGTCATACATTCACCCCACAAGTTCATACAAACCACAATTGGAGCTACAGAACAACAAATATTGGTATTAAAAGCAACCTGTGAATAAAAATATAATATAAAGTTGGAGGACAACAACAATAATGTGTTTACTTACAAAGTTCTCTATCAACGTTTAGTATGTTTAGTTTTATATCTATACAAAGGAAATGACAAGATGAGATCTTTTTGAAAGGCAGAAAAACTGTTAAAAAATTTAAATTATACAACTCTGGTTTGTCAGAGAGAAAATGGGCATTTTCAGTTGGAGAAAACAGTCAAAATAGGATGCAATAAAACATTTGTAGAAGTTTTTTGTTACTTTTAGACTTTTTAGCTGTTAATTTAAAGATTTTAGATGTTGACAAATTGTTAGAAATAACAGATGTGAAGAGATGTTTTTATTGGATTTAAATTCTATTTAATCCAACAAAACTGATGTGTCATCTGGTTTACCCTCTTTTCTAAGTTGTAAATCATTAGGAAACAAACAAAGTTTCAATATTGTTTCTAATGCTTATTGCTTTTTCCCTCTTTTTTTAAAAGGACAAATTTGAGCATAAATATCCAAACAAAGAAGGCAAAAGGAATGCTGAGCTGTACTAAATTCTGTTTTTTACAGTCATTTAGTTGTTGGCAGACAACTGTTCTTATCTCATGAGCTACAGCCTCCCCCAAATTTAACCGCCCAAAATAATGATTTTTTTTTTATCTTGAAGTAATAGAAAATAATACATACCTTTCAAATGAATCTCTTCTCTTTCTTTGTCTTATTTATCTCTGTCTGTCTATCTTTATCTCTGTCTTTCTGGTTGTGAGGATCCTTTTGTTTTATTTTTATATTAATCTAAGGAATTTCAATGTCACTGTTTTAATATTTGTGACAGTTTTTTGTAACTAATTCTTTTTAGTTATCTTTTAAGGGTATACCTATTTTTTCAAGCACAAATATAAAGAAAATTGGCATAAAGATAATTTAGAAAAACAAGTAATTTATTCCTCAGTTTATAGTTATGTCCAGCAGGGGGCGCCGCTCGCTTTCTCACCGCTGTGCGCAGCCGCAGTTCAAGGCTTCGAGTCTGAAGAAGGAAGTTCTGACCTGACATGTCTCTGGTTCTGTGTGAGCTGGGAATGAGTCTGTAGGCTCGTACCTGCTTCTCCACCATGAAGATTAATGAGAATACTTTACTGGAAGGACACAAAGTCGTGTTGGTTCCTTATAATGCAGAGCACGTGCCCAGGTAACTCCATACTGGTTTTCAACTGTACCGTTTTCCTCCTCATTGTTATATATGCTTATTTATTTTATTCCATCATAACATTATTTATACATGAATATGAATAAAGATCCAGCAGTTGATAAAGGTGGAGGCCAACTATTACAATAATTATCTGGTTAGCTCAAATATATATATAATTTTCGATATATCTGTTCATTTTTAGTAAATGGAATGGATTGGTGTAAATATTCTAAAAGTAATAACTCAATAATAACAATAAAAAGTAATAACTTAAACAACGGACTTGTAAATCATCTACATGTTTAAAGGATAACTAGACAATACAGAAATGAAGAGAAAATAATCTTGCATTCATGTGGAAATTAGAGAAAATGATTTTTTCTGAAATACTGTTGCTGTAGGCCAGAAGATAAATTAAATTCCCCATAAATAAAATATAGTCTACAATTTTTTCATTACTATTGAACGAAACCATATTTAAAGTATAAGCTAAAAGCTGTGAATTCGTTACAACGTTGTTCTTTGGCATCAGGATAGCTTTAAGTAAAGCTTGTGAATCCATCTTTCTCCTCCAGGTATCATGAGTGGATGAAGTCTCCTGAGCTGCAGCAGCTGACCGCGTCCGAGCCGCTGACCCTGGACCAGGAGTACGACATGCAGAGGAGCTGGAGGGAGGATAATGACAGTATGGCATTATTAGTTTGCCCTTAAACTTTAGATTAATCAGATACGTTCTGTTTATTCTTTGCAGAGTTCTAAATAACTATTTCTGAAGTCAAGCACAACCTTAACATTTAAATGTTACCTTTCTAGAATGCACCTTCATCATCTTGGACAAGCAGCAGTGGGCTGACCCCAGCATGGAGGAGGAGCAGTGCATGGTGGGAGATGTCAACATCTTCCTGACTGACCCCACAGACGTATCCCTAGCAGAGCTGGAGATCATGGTAGCAGGTGACACGCAGCATTTCTATCCTCGTCCTGGGGATTGTTTTTAATCAGTTTCTATGTTTGAAAAAATGTGTTTTTTCACAAAAGTTTAGTCTTTGAATCAATAATGGTGTTTTGTTTTCAACAGAGCCGAGTTACAGAGGAAAGGGCATCGGAAAGGAAGTGACGCGCATGATGATGTGCTATGGTGAGCAGTTATTCTTCTTCAGTTCAAGGTTAAAATTAACAACAAAAAGGTAATTTTATAGAAATATTAGCTCTTAAATTGTACGATATCTTTCTGATGAACTCCTTTGCACCTCCGTCAAAAAAGAAAAATTACTTCACAGTGACAGATGCCTCACAATAATTCTTTTGAATTTTATTACCTGCAATTACTATTAAGTTATCCGCACAGAGGCTTTATGTAGTTTAAAGGGGACAAAACAAGACTGCTGTAGGCACTAATTTACAGAATTTGTCTTCGACTAGGAGTCACTAAACTTGGGATCAGAAAGTTTCAAGCAAAAATCGGGCTGGACAACCAGATTAGCATCGCCATGTTCAAAAAGCTGCACTTCCAGGAGGTGAGAACTACACGTTGCCTCATGTGTCATGATGAGGTTGATACATGTGAGTTATACAGCTGTGTGTCTGGCAGGTGTCGGTGTGTGAGGTGTTTAAAGAAGTGACCCTTGAGTTGAGGGTGGATGAGTCCATTCAGATGAAGCTGCAAGATGAAGGCGCCCACATGAAAGAGAGAGACTACAGACAAACCTGCAGCAACAGAAACAAGCTGGTTTTGCAGTAATGGGTCGAACTGTTGCAACACAGTCTTCATTTCGATGAGGACGCTTCCAAAAGTCGTTAAAATTGACTCTTTTTTCACTCTTTTTTGGTCTTTCCTTTTATTTAAAGGAATTTATTTTCTTTTTTTGTATCAAGTTACTAAATACTGACCTATAAATCATTCAAGCACAAAAAAGCACATAACTCAAAGGATGAGCCAATGTTGCATCTAAAAAGACTTGATTTGAATTGTATCCTTGTGCATGATTTGTACAAACAGCCTAATGATACAGTTTTACTCCCATTTAATTAGTTGTAGGAAAGAAACAGTTTGACAGACATACAATAGACTGTATTTGCATCACTGTAATTCCCAAAACGAATTACAGTTGATCCAGACACTGTTTGCTGGAGCGCCACCAGGAATCATCTTAGTGGAAGGAAAGCTAGGTCACATGTGATGATGGATCCTTCTCAAAAGGCTGATTTGAACATTGTTTAAAACAACTTCAGTTTTTTTGAGATCTACTTTTAGCTGCAACCACATCCAACACATCTGAACTCCTGAATTAAACTGAGCAGGATCATCTTGAGAGCAAGAAGCCAAACCGGAGACCTATTCCTGGATACGACTTAAATGAGAAGAAAGTCTGGTGGAAGGATAAAGCTGATCAAACCAAATATCGACTTTCAGTGTTCATTTAGTTAAACTCTGTTTTTGCCTTTCATGCTGGATTTTTGTTTGATTTTACATGTTTTAATACATTTCTGCACCTATAAGTGACTTAAGACCTGAACACTGCGGAATGCAAAGCCCATTTGGTTAAAAAATACAGTACTGAACAAGACAAAAACACTTGAATCCACCAGAACAGAAAGCAGGTTTCAGATGCAGGGTTTAAGGCTTCTGTTCACCTTTTATTTTCAGATTCACACTAGTAATTGTCTTTGACACCATTCCAGATTTCTCTTACCACCAGGCTTACTCGGTCAAGGACACCATTGTCATTCAGTTTTGGTCCTGATTTACTCTGAAACTACCATAAGTGGTTAAATTGAACCTCTGCAGTTTTTTTCTAGAAATATTTATTTACTGATTATTTTACCAAAACACCTCTGGTAACAAAATAGTTATCAAAGTTTGCAAGTTTGCTTGCAAAAAATAATTCATCTAAACATTTTCTTGAACACAATAATAGAGGCTGAATTGAAATAAAAATATAAATAAATTAACTACTAATTGAGAAAATCTCTGAAAGATTAAATTATTACTCATTATTAAATAAATGATTGGATGAGTTGTGATGAGTAGCTGGGAAGGGGATGGAGTTGCAAAAGTCTTGCTACATCATCCCCTTTTCAAACAATGAATTTATGCCTGTGATGTTTGGTATGAACTATATGTGCAGGTTTTAAATTATATAATTAATAAATCAGACCCAAATATAGTCAAGTTTAGGTGTTTGTGTTTGATTTAATACCATAGCCCTCAATAATAACCTTACAGCATTAAAGCCTGAACTGCTAAGTGAAAGAAGCGGAGAGGACAGGGAGATAAAAGTGTACAAGAACAGTTTAGCATCTTATTCCAGGCTGGAAAGAGCTCTAACTGGCATTTAATAATAAATCTGGTCAGAAAGAGTGTTTCTATCCTCTCAGGCACAGACACTAATCAGATTGCACACATCTCTTGTACATTACAACAAACATATTTGGCTCATATTTCTCTTAATTACCTCGTTACTCTGCAGCATTTCGCCTCATCTTCTTGTTGGAAGTGCTGGAGGTAAAGGTTACAGACCAGATGCGGATGTTTCATTGCTCTAACGCCTGTCACATGGCAGTTCTCGGCTATTGGAGGTGTCTGTTGCATGAATAAGATTTTATTTAATAATGGTTTTAGGGCACAACAGAGAGAATCTAAACAGAATCAGAGATGCCGAGGCGCCTCTCTGGCTGCATTATTCTCATTTATAAAGATGGCTGCATCCTACCTGAGACAAGGTATAAGACGACTCTCAAAACTACAAAAGTTCTGTTAAAATCTGCTGTAATTTTTATTTTTTCCATCTACTGTCAACATATTAGATGTAAATCTAATCAGACTAATGCTGACTGGGGCAGCTGGCTTGCTCAAACATATTAGGTGCCTTAATAGACACTTTATGGTCTCATGTTTCAATCGAATGAGTTCATAACAGTGATTATAATCAGGAAGCTGATCTGATACATCACACAAACTGGTCTGATGTGTCCTCTGATGTGATAATTCAGTTATGTGGAAGTACATCTCTCCATCAGAGAGTGAAGTATTAATAAGAATTAACAGTTTTATTATCAGTACTTGAGAATCAAAGAAATTACTACTTTTTTTTTTTAAACAGCTTTTAAGCTTTTATGATGGTTCTTTGTATATTTGGAAACCTACTGATTATAACTTGTTTTCTCTTTTAAGAAAAAAAAAATCAAGTTACCTTTGGGAAATTTTAGGATATTACTATATGGTATACTGTATGATATCACTTGACTAATATTTACATATTAGTCATCAAACAAGACCCTGACATGTGTATTCACCTTTTCTGCGATAATGTGCTACACAGGCTCCAACATGTCATTTTGTACATATTTATGTTGTTGATTCAGAGTAAAATAAGAAAATGAATAAAAACACAGATTTAACATATCAAAATTAAACAAGTTAAAATATTTTCATGACTATATTTAAGCCAGCAGCCACACAATGATATGTTTATGTGTGTTTCAGTGGGAAGATTAATTATTTAGGGAAACAATAAAGAAAGTATTGAATCTCTAAATGTTAAAATGACTCGGCATTTCATATCGGGAGGCGCGAGAGTGGTGCTGTATCTACAGCTAAATTTAGCCGAGATGCTAAAGACCTTTGCATTGTATGGATTGGTTCTTTGTTATGTTTCTTTGCAGTAAAACATTTTCAGTTGGATAGTTTATTTCACAAATGGAGCCACGTTTGACAGGAAAACGCTTTGCTATGAATACTGAAAATAAAAGCGGACCTAATGAACTTTCCTGTTGCACGCCACAGCTCTCAGCTCAGAACAGCTACCATTGATTTTTACCATTTCAATTTTCCTGAAAAGGGATAAAGTATTTTTCATTTCATTAAACTAGAATTTGATTTTCCTGTCATTTAAGTAACTCTTCATCCACACAAGCAGTTAGTTCAAACACACAGCAGCTCAACTTATGAGCAAGAACATCAAATGCTGCATTTGATGTTGTATCCATTCGGTTCAGTCCCACACTGTGATTTCATATCGGTACGCTGGTTGGATATAATTTGATTGAGCAGACTGGTGCCGACAGTACAAATATTGCTAAGAAAGAACGTAGCAAACATTTCCTTAGTTTTTGTGCTAAACACATGAACGACTCCGATCAGCTGGTTTTGGATCAGAGGGGCTTCTCATTTCATCCAGTGATCCGGATGGTTAGATAACTAACCAAATGTTGAAGTAACAAATAAAATAACCTCTTTACAGCAGGCATAAAATCTAAATCTGGCCCTACACAACTGAACTTTTACATATTCATGCACATGTTCATATGTTGATTTCTAAATGTGCACAAATTCAAACATGTTAAAACATAAAATCATCTTTTGTCAGTCGAGCAACGTATGTGCGTTTTCTTCCTAAATGCATTTCTCCATCCCCCTGATCAAATGAAATTCTCTCTTATTGTCCTTTTTCTATTAGACAGCCTGTTAATAATGAAAAATTCGAATGGATCTGGAAATACCATAATAAAAACTAGAATGTTATACCAGTGGACAACATACCTGTTTCAAAAATTATGATGTATGATATAACCAGCAATGAGCTGTTTTACAGTATTTTGTACTTTTTTCAGTTGTCTGAAAGACAAAATTAAATAAATAAATTCATTTATTTAATAAATTTTGTATCATCTTCACATTAAATTTTGTCTTTACATATATGAAATTATTTAGTTCTATTTTGGCTTTTTTCCTATTTTTAATTTTTCCCTTTAAACATGAAAGAATATACATAAATATTAAGTTTTGATTTTCTTTTGTTCAAATCTTTTACAATCAAAAATGTCTCATCAAAGGTAAATAGTGTTGTAAGCAAACAATCCCTAAAATTGACAATCAGCTTTACTTCTTTGTTACAAACACACAACGGTATGTTTTGCAGTGCATAACCATTTAATGATGTTGACAAAGCTGTGAAAGAACCAAATGAACGAAGGCCATTCTTTCTAAGTTGCAAGAAGACATTTCAGATCATGAGTCCAGTATCGTGTGGTTTCATCATCAGTTGGATTAAAGAAAAATAAAATGCTAATTAAAACATGGCACAGCTGCCTGTACAGATGATGTCCAGTCCAAAGACAAAACATGGGTTTTGCTGGTGCGTTTGTTTTTCTTTCTCCCTTTTTTTGTTTTTTGCATTTTTCCATCAACATTGCAGCACATTTCCATCCAGTATTTGTAACCAGAAATCAGACTCATGCTGAAACAGGATTTAGCTCGTTTTAAGACAGGACTGCTTATCGTTAATGCGAGTTGAATACAGATTTACAGTTTGCAACCTTGCAATCTTTCCTCAATCTGTCCAGAAATAAATAAAAATGGGTGAAAACAGGGAATTGAAAAAAATGCCCCAACCTTCTACAATAATAATAATAATAATTTTTATTATTATAATATAGTGTGTTAAAGTCTGAAAAAATGTAGAATTTTAAAAACAGATGAACATTTAAGTTTATCACAGTGAATAATAATAAAAATACATTTTACATGAATTTGAATACTTTTATTATTGAAATTTAACACTGAAAAACAGTCGCGGTCACGGGGTTGCACCTCCCCCAGTAGTTTGCTATGAAGCAACAAATTAAACATTTCTAGGTATTAATCTGGATCACACTGATTTAACTAAGAAGTTTCAATAATCATCCTTTAACTGCGAGATTAAGAATTATTTAAGAAAACTGATCATTTGAACAGATTAATAACATGTTTTGCACTCTTGACAAAAAGCTTTTCTCAGTATTCTTTTAAAGTTGATCATACGAAACGTGGATATTATTGCGACTTGGCCGTTTTGCTGTCTGGTTCAGCTTTTATAAATGATCTTCTGCATCTTTGGACAAATCTGTGCCTGCTTTTTCGCTACGCTCTTCTTCGCTTTCCAGATGAGAGTATTAGCTGTGAGCATTGACACAAATGATGAAAATGAAGCCGTTTTTCCTGCACACGCTCAGACTGACACATCTAAATCTGGCAGATGCACATATGCGGGGCCACATTCACACCTCACTAAACATCTCTTCGATGCAGCCTGCTCTCCAGGTAACACACCTGTAAAACAGCTGACTGCTGGTGAAAACAGCTGTCAGGGAGACATTTCAAGTGATTCATTTCTAAAAACAAGCGTTGTACAAAGAGGGTACAAGAGTGACGACAATTCCATAGGAATGATTTTAACACATTGTTCCCCGACACGTCTATCTGCACAGACACTGCACCCCCCCAGCACCACAAACAAGGTGAGGAGACACAGAGCTGCCAATTAAGATGATTCCTGCATGTAAAAAAAAAAAAAATCCCAGGATTGACAGGTTAGAGTACAAAACCTGCACCTCTGGACTCTGATTGATGTGTTCAGTTCTTAGATGTTTGTGTTGATTCAAGAAGCTCTTTAGCAGCAGATGACAGGTTTTGCACCAGCTGTCGGATCATACCCTCCTGCACTTTGGCCCATGATAGACCGTCGTCGATGGCGCCGTTAATCGGCACGCAAACGGCTTCTTTCTGCAGGTCGGTCAGGCGGCATGCGGCGGCAACACCAGCCAATCCCAGCATCAACAGGAGGAGGAGCTTAAACATGAGGCCACTAATAGAGCGGCGAGGTTTAGGTGCCGGTTCCAGAAGCACCTTTTTATCTGCTGAGAGACGACAAACGTTTGATGTTAAAAAGCGGTTTGTTTAGATGAGCTGTAAACCTAAACACTGCTCCTCTCTCTAAATGCTGTACATCTCATAACACAACCGTCTCACACTCATACACTCCAGGAGAAACTCGCATCTTCCAGTGGTTTTTTGGTTTTGGTGAGAGTTACTGGAAAGATACCAGTCTTGAAGAATTGCAGCCAGTTTAGAGTTCAAATTCCATCCAAGGCGATCGCACAAAGCTGCACCATGAGTATGATGTGCAGACATTTAGACAAGCTTTATTCAAGTCTCTGCTCTTTTTCAGTTTTCATCCTTTTATGCTGTTAAGATGGTTTTTAATTCAGAATTATTAATTCTGAATTAAAAGTATGTTCCTTCAGGTTTACATGGAAAACAAGTTTATTCGTCTTTACTTTGTTCTGCATTAGATCAGCGGGTTGGGAAGGGCTCTGATTGGACAGGGGACGAAGTATCGAGCCTGTGCAGAACGACTGGAATGAATGTTTGCTTGATAGGAAAATGTATTAGTTCAGAATTAAAATATCAATAAACCGGACTGAGGTTTAAATCCAAATTGTCACTTTCATTTGGAATTAGGTGATTTTTCATGTGTGCAAAGCAGGTTAAACTTATATTAACTCTGATGTACACATGGCTGAAGGTATTGCAGCTTTCTTTTGTGTCTTCATGCTTTTCTGTTTACAAGATCTGTCATGCATGAGCTAGAAGAGACAGTAAAAGTTGTAGTTGCTATAGCGATGTCCGTCGTTTAGCAGTTAGCAGAAAACAACATCAACTAAAGTTTGGAAGCTATCAATGAGAAATCGATGAGTTGTTTTTTTTTTTTTTGTTTTGTTTTTTTATTATAAATGACCTCTTTCACTAAATTACATATTTCATTAAAAGCATTGTTTGTTAACGAGATTCAAACAAAATACAGGTAGCAATCCTTGAAATGGACAGAACTTTCCTTTAATCTCACCTGCTGCTTGTCCATTTTTTTTCTTCCTCTCCTCACTCTTTTTCTTCTGCTGCTCCTGTGCAGCAGCGGCTGCCATCTGAGCGGCGTACTCCTTCCTCCTCTTCTCCTTCTCTTCTGCCTTCTCCCGTTTACGAGCTTCCCGCTCTCTGGCCTCCCGCTCCCGGTGCCTCGCCTCCCTTTTCTTCTCCAGCTCTGATTAAAGGACAACAAAACATGTTTAAATCAGAAACATCAAACTAATATTGGTTGATAAAAAAAGATGGTGGTAATAATTCCTGGAATTCTTCTTTGCTAAATAGAATAAATTGCATAATCTTCTCTACATATCAGAAAAAAAACTGATAATCCCTTTTAAGAAAACTCAGATTAAAATTTATATGGATTTTCTTTCAAACTAATTTAATTAAAAAACATTTTTAAAAACTTTGCTATGCCGTGAACAATGGATGCGTTGATTTGGCATTATGTCTCATGTTTATGATTCCACCTGATAAAACTCAATTCAAATGATTTACAGACATTTTAACTGAAAATAAATAAAGAAATCAAGACATTATTTACTTATTATGAATCATGTTTTTACTCACTTTTTAGAATAATTTCTGGAGTTGGTGTATATTTTATCTGAAGTTTTCTCCCCAATAGTCCACCGTGTGAGATTATATAATCTCCCCTTTTACATATTCACGCTACATGATGGTCACATTAAAACGCTAATAAAAACAGAAGCTTTTTATTTAAAATCCTTCAATAACATAAATGTCCCGAGGACAAACTTAATTTGTATTTTGTTATTCATGAGAAATTAAAAACAATAACTATGATAAAAACATTCAAATATAGGATAAATATAAAAAGATGGATGTTCATCTTGTCCTAATTAAAATAGATGAGCAAGAAAAAATTAAAATTAAAAATTAAATATTTTTTTCTTTGCTGTTAGTTAAAGTTTTTGATTAAATAGTTTAGGATAAAATTTCCACTTTTTTAAAGGTTGTACATTGAAAAAACTAATGGGATGCTACAAAAATGTGAATATAATTCTTTAAAAACAGGTAGTTCTTTTAAAAGACAGATAAATGCTCCCAACTCCTCCTGTATTTGTATTTATGCCAACCCAAACCCCACAGTGTGCTGTGCAGCTGTGGAATCCATTTTGGACCTCTGTGCAAGTTTATTGAGCAGAAATAAAGGATGTTTTTCCATCTTTGGGCAGATGTTACACAGCTGTTCGTAAACAAATGTTCCCAAGAATAAATAATGAGATCTGAGATTCTCTCTGAACGTGCCTTTATTTTACAAAACCATGTCAAAAACAAGGTATTGATCACAAATATCACCTTTGATCCTCAGAATGGTTCCCACTCACAAGACTGAAAAACTGCATTAACCAGCAAATTGTGAATTGAAATGTTTTTCCAAGAGTTCCCAAATCTTAAACTATTACTTAAAGAGATAATCATTTTCTTAAACAATTTTCTTTTTCTTTGTCACACATTTTGACTAAAGTGCTTGAAGTTGCTTTCTGTAAAAGCTTTTCCAGAAATGTACCTTTTTCCCTCAAAAGACGCTTCTCTCGTGCACGATCGACCTCATCCTGAATCGCTCTCATGTGCTGCAGAACCTGAAAAACACAAGTTTTAGTCCCGTATATTTCATGTGAACCAGTTGATCACCATGTCTCTTTCTCACCTTAGATGCACACTGTTTGCACTGCTTCTCATCCAGACAGTCTCCTGCTGCTTTGGCCAAATTGGGCTCCAACGGGTTATCTTTAAGATCCAACCACCTTAGGCTCTGAATGAACACACACACACACACACACACATACATAATGTCCTGATATCACATACATGTAGGGTTTATGGTAAAAGAGTAACGTCATCGCACACCTTTAGCTGCGAGAAGCTGACAGGCAATACTGTTAGCTTGTTATTATACAGGTCCAGATGTTGAAGATGGACCAGGTTCCCCAGGTCATCCGGTAGACATGTCAACTGGTTTTTACTCAGATCTAGCTTCACTAAATGAGTCAGGCTGCAAAACTCTGGCTGCAGAAAAGAAAAAGTGATGATTACAGGCAAAAGGGTCAGTTTGATGTAATGAAAGACAGTTTTAAAGCCATTAAAGTAAAACATCAACTCATTTCTTGTTAAGTAATCATTAAAATTCAATTCAGCGCTAAAAAAACTGGATGATTAAATTATAATGAGCAGCATGCGTTAAGGATTTTTGTGTTTGATACTCACAGAAAGGGTGATAATGTTGTTGCATGACAAGTCCACATCAGTGGCTTTAGGAAATAAACCCTGATGGAAAGATTATAGTAAAAAATCAGATTAAAACAATGTACTTCGACATTTCATTTATTGACCACTTTAATACAGAACAAATCTGACATTTAATTATATCATAATACAACAAGCCTGACTAGTTTAAACTTAGATCATGCATGTAATGTGAATGTGTGATATTTTTAGAGCAGAAACTGTAAAGAGACAGTAACTTACAAGCTCTCTGACTGGCACCTCCGTGAGGTTACTCAGACTCAGGTCCACTTCATTCCCACTGATTTTATCCTTCAGGTTCAACACTTTGCTGCTTTTACTCATTCTGAAATCTGACGTAAAATCTAAGAAAAGCAAACAGAATCACGACTGTGATTATTAAATCCTGGAATCATGTGATAATAAACGTTTTTCAATAGTTTAACTGCAGATAGTTTTGATTAGCAAACATCAGGAAACTACGTAACTTTAACGGTCTTCATTAATGCTCACCTGTTACGGAAGCTGTGGTAAAGCTATGTCAAATCTGACTATCGACGGGCAAAAAAATGAGCAGATAGAAGAGTAAATGTGAAAAGACTTTGTGAAAGACCTAAAACGTTGTCAATGGCAGCATAGACTGCCTCTCAATGAAAATCCACGTCACAGATTGAGGAACAGCGCGGAGACGCTGTAACTAACTGCGCCCCCTGCTGGACAGGAGGAAACAGCGCACTTTCAAATGCCACAATATTGACCACAGAAAAGGAAACTACATTTTAATCTATACAAACATATAAAAATGTAATGAAAATTAAACTAAACTAAAAATATGGTATTTTAGACTTTGGTGACATTTGATTGCTTTTTCTCTGTAGCTGCAACTGTATCTGGTTCTCAATTAAAAAAAAACAAATTCATGGTATTTTAACGGGGCTTAACTCTCAGTTTACAATGTGTGTTTTTACTTTATCAAGAGACATAATATTGAAAAAGTATCATGTTATTAGTATCTAGTTAGACAATAAGTTCTCTTACAGATTATGTATTGAGCACATAATAAAGAAATCAAGAATTATGCTTATTTTGTGGCAAGCGGCTCTTGTGGACATGTCATGCAATTGTTGTAATGAGATTGTTTTTATTTTATTTTATTGGAATGTCAAGCTGTAACAGTTGTAAATATCACATAAAAATACACACACATTGGGATACTAGCAGGTATGCCCTAACCTGTTTTTATACTAATTTAATTGTTAGGAAACACAACCAGATTTATGCAAAATAGGCTCAAAATAGGAGTGATGCTATGCTGAAACAACCCATCTAATGAGCAAAACATGCTAGATTTTCAAAGCATTCAGTGTGCTTAGTCTTAACAGCATGCGCATGCACAAACTTGTTCCAAATCCATTGATGAACAAGTTCCATCAGTGGATCCATCTTTGAATCCAGAACGAGAAGTTATATAACTTTGATACTTTATGACTATGCAGTTATGATTTAATCAACAAGTCGAATTTAATAATAATTTAAAAAGTATTTGCAAGGTCATTTATTGTTTTTTGGTTCTATAAAAAACAGTGCATGTTCATTGCACCCAAACATGCAACAACACCACTGAAGGGCTTATAATAATCTAAACATTTCTGTTATTTCATAATTTTCATATTGAACCAATTGATCAAGCTTGGTGTGGTAATGTGTAAGAAACATCCTGCCAGTCGTGACATGTAAACAACACATTATGATCAGTGGAGTTTAATATTTCACTCATTTCCAAAATGGATGCATATTTATCCAGTTTGCAATTGCATATCAACTCTGAAAAACACACATTTTTATTATATGAGGTCATAAATATCTAAATGTATAACATCTCTCAAAAACTTTTTCAAATGTGCCCCAACGAAATATCATGCACGGAGAAACAAATAACTATTTCACATCAGTGCACATCTCATTACTGTTACTGAACTGGACAATGAGAAACGATTTACAGAGTGGTTTGGGTGTTTTTGCAGAAGAAAATAAGCAGAAATGTTTCTAAGTTTATGGTTTCATTCTTCTGGTTCAGTCCAGATGGAAAACATGCAGAGTAAGAAGAGACAGGCAGCTGTAACATAGAAGAAGAAGTAAACTCTGTTGATAGTCTTAGTCTTTCTGGTCCAGAAGCCGGGCTTTTCCTCCTCCTTGGTATGTTTGAGGAGCAGACTCAGTATCATCACTGCCTCCTTCAGCTCAAATGAGAGTTCTTCAAAGGCGGGTGGGTCCTCTGTCGGCTGGCTGATGCTACCCTGAAAGAATGATGTAGCATGTTGATTACACACATATTATAGGTCAAATTTGGATGTCAGAAGTTTCCTTTACAGTCTATTAAATATGAGGGGTTAACGTTTCTGTATTGAAGTGACCTGTACGGTGGCCAGGAATGCTGTAAAATCAATATTACGGCTACAGAAACACCTTTACAAATTTAATCAAATACTACAAGCTCTGGAAAAACATTTCAGAAGACATGTGAGGACAGATATCGTATTGAACCTTCTGTTGGAGCTTAACCCTCAAGGTTGTGAAAGTAGGACTAGTAGAAAAGGTTCATTATGTTGCCTTGCCTCTTGCAAAGTTCATACTTGTTCCTCAACATCTGAGTTATTGTAGCGAAACAACAAGTTCCAGTCGAATGACGTTTCTTATCTCTAATGCAGAAGAGTCATTTTTTTTTTCAGTGTTAGAATTTGTAATAATGTCATTTGGCCCTTACCTTCCATTTAGACAAGTGGACATATGGATTTTCCATCAAATCAACATGAGACATTCATTTAAATAAGTAACAAGGTAGGACATAAAGTTGACCTTTTCGCTTGTTACATTAGTGAGAAAAGCCAAGCTTTGTCTACAATCACCATAAAATGACTCCAAAAACTTGAAAATTGGCTTCATAATATGGGCATAACATCTCTGGAGGTTGAGCTGCTTGCCGGATTCAACAACTACATGACTTCCTGTCAATCCCATCTTGTCCTCACCACCAAGCCCATGTTATCGTTTTTTGGTCATGTCTTTATCAATGTGGTCCAGAACTTTTAAAAGTGTTTTAGTAAATTTGTAAAAGTGTTTGGATGGATGTAATTTTGTTTTGCACTTTCCAGCTAATCAAATTAAATTTAGAGCAAATAAAAAATATTAAAAAATAGGATCAGCTTCCCTTCTTGAATTTAAATATCCTTCCATTCATTTATTCTTTATCGCTTATTCCTGGAAGGATTGCGAATAACTGGAGCTTATCCCAGCAATCACCTTGGACGGGTCACTAGTCCATCACAGGACCAACAAGAAGACAAATAAGCAGATATACACACACATTCACTTCTAAGGATAATTAGAAATGACGAATCAAAATAAATTGCATGTCTTTGGATGTCTGGAGGAAACTGGAAAACCTGGAGAAAATCCTAGCCATCACAAACTCTGCACAGAAAGACCACTGGCCAAGCCAATAATGTAACCCTAACCACCACACCCCCATGCTACCCATATTCACACTTATTATGTTGAAATATTATAATATTACAAAAGAATACCTGAAAAAAGTTTTAAACACAAAAAGTAGAATTACAGTTATAAGTTATTTTAACAGCTGTGTTAAAATCACAACATCCTTATTAACATACAACATCGTCTGTTTAAAATCACCATTATTATCAGTACTGATACAACATAACATACTGTAGCTGTTGCAATCTAACAGAGAGAAAATACCTTTTTTCCACTTTCTAACTGCAGTGTCATCCCAACCGGCAGCCGTTCATCTGGTGTTTTGGCTGCAGGCACACCACAGATGCAGCCATATGGAGTCCATTTCCTCTCCTCTGCAAGTAGACGTTAACATGTTTTTATATGTTACATCTGTTATTTTTCTGATAATATAATGGATGCTTAAGCACATTCAGACTTCATGCTTTCTCTTTTTAAGTTTGATATTCATGTTGCATCAACATTTAAAAGAGGATTTTTGTCAATATTTCTTAACAAAGAAGTGATATTTTCTTTTTGATCTTGCAATTACTATGTTGATACACATGTGATCAAACTCATTTTCAGATGATGCAAAATAATGCAAACATCTTAATTTAAACAGAAAAAATCTGATATGTATTTAGAAAACAGTGAAATATCACCTCTCTCATAGCCATGTCGGTTGATGGCTCGCCCTTGTTCTTCCACAGCTTGGTCCGTGTCTGACTCGTGGTCTTGGTATGCAGAGTCTTTTTCCATCAGATACATCACCAAGATCGTCTCCAGCAGGCTGAGCATCATCAGAGCAAAAATGCCAATGCAGTAGACAGCTGAGAAACAAAGAAACAAAACAAAGAAAACCAGAAAACATTTTGGTTCTGACAGAAATAGAATGAACAGAAATATCTAAAAAGTTTATCTGGTATCTAAATGACGAAGATGAAGTGTGTGATCTGACTACTGTGAGGATTTTTCAATTCGTTCATTCATTTTCTATACCACCTCATCCAGTTCAGGATCATAGGCAAGCTGGAACAGTAATTACAACCTGGACAGGGAACAGCTGGTATTTGATTATCAGAATATTGTCCTTGTCTGTTTTTCACATAACATTTCCAAGAATGGACAGACTGCAAACCTTGGAAGTTTGGTGTCAGGCAGCAGAAATGTTCATAGCTTACGTAGAGCTTTAATCATGTTACCTATGAGTGGGATCTTGTCTGATGAAGAAGGCAAAATTTCATTTAAAATTAGCTGCATCACTGTGACAGCGAGCAGCACGGTGACCTTGAAGCTTAGCTTCTCCCCCCCTCTGTCTGAGATCAAGAAGGAAGCAAGATCCAGACACAGGAAGAAGAGGACAGGCAACAGGAAGTTTGCAATGTAGAGGACAGATCTCCTCTTCATAGAGATCTGTGAAAAAACAAGTAAATGTCAAATACTTGACATGCATATTTTTATGCATCCTCATCTAACATAATGGTACTAATTACTCACAGTGTAAATGATTGTGTCCTGCTCTGCTCCAAACAGGCAAACAGTCTTGTTGGTGACTGTCATGTCAACGAACAGCCACTCGTACTGAGTCCGCATCAACTCACGCGACCATTCGGTGGTTATCGAAGAATTTAAGTGGTGAACAAGCCTTATTTCGTCAACTAGAACGGGAAAAAAAATGTCACAGGAAGATTTAAAGGGAGGAATGCTTCATATATCCCAAACTTTTATTAAACTAATCCAAACGTCTTCCCACACTTCTGCAGTTGCTCATCTCACACTGCAAAAACTAAAATCTAAGTAATATTAAACATGTCAAATCAAGGATACATATGCTTTTTTAAATGTTAGATAATTATTCTTACACATATAATTATTTTTTACTTGTTTTAGGAATTATTGACAGGTTAATGTTCCTTGAAATAAGATAAATTACCTGCCAACAGAACAAGAAATTTCATCTTATTTAAATGAAAAATTAACCTAATTTTTGTAGGTTTTTTTCTTGTTTTTAAAGCCAGTTTTTGTAGTGCACTGAAAAGTTCCCATCAAGAACAGCACTTTATAAAAGCCAGAGATATTTTAATGATATCACTGAGGTAAAACTCAGTCATTGACATTTCTTTTAGTTTTATTCACCAACAAACATTTTCCCTATTTAATGTGCTTCAGATTTGAAACATTTAATCTATTTTTTTCTTCTTATAGTTTGATTATTCATCTATGGTGCTTCTGGAATTTGCAGGTTTTGGGCCAAGTTATACTAAGATCTCATTTTGTGTGTGCTAATTAGCATGTGGCATCTAGAATTTAGGGTGTGAGGCGGGGCCGTGATTAGTACGTAATGTACTAAGATTGCTCACGCAAATGACAGCGGGTGCAAAGTGTTGGAGACACGCCTATTTAAATGAGGATTTAGCGTGTGTCATGGTTTTCATGATGACAACTTTATAAAACCGCAAGCGAAAATACAAGTTTGATCCGATGGAATTACAGGTGTTGGAGGAAGAAGCCAATAAAATGTCCAAAGAGCTACAGCAAATAAATCTGACAGCAGCTCAAAGGAACGCATTACACATTCAACGAATGTGTGTTTTCAGTTTCTGCATATATGCTCAGAGTTTGCGGGAGGCACAAGCTTCACATGAGTGCAGTCAATTGCTCCTATAACACCAGGGAATCCAGCTACCAAAAAAAAAAACTTGTTTTGTCTTATTCAAAGAATTTGGAGAGCTTGGAAACCTAATAAACGTCGCTATCCGGCATGACATTGAATTTAGGAATTCAGTCAACACATGTAAAAGACGTGACTGAGAGATATCTGCTTTGGCGACTGTACGTTGGAATCACCCCGATGCCAAAAACTCTAGACTTGCCAGGAGTTTAATTATTGCAGGTATGCATGACTCCTTCTTGTGTCTGGCTCCAAA
>JBAMHX010000024.1:6147244-6157832 GCA_037177515.1 Pseudomugil tenellus
TATAAAACAATGTTAGATGTTAGTTTGCGGTTAAAAATGGTTTCAGAAATTTTATTAAACATTAAATGATAAGCACATTGCGTCCAATCAGCTTTCAGCTATCTTTCCAGCTCCACTCCCTGCAGTGACATTCACCATAAGTTTACTTACATCTCTTCAATGGTCAAATCTGGTTTCCACAGAATATCAGTCGGAAGAGTAACGTTCTCAATTCCACAAAAATCACTGGAATTCCAGTTAATGTACTCGTTTTCCCAAACCTAGAAAAAAAGTACAAGTGGAAATTAGGGGTTTACTAAGTTTTTTAGCTGTGTTAGAAGAAAGGAGGCAAAACTTAGATTTTACAGAAGAACTCACCAATAGAATCCAAACATAGGGAACAAATGTCTGGTCAATCTCTTTCTATAAACAGAAACATTAATCAGTAAGAAGATTTTAACCACTTAAGTCCAGAACATTTCTCAAAGAACGTCATCAGAAATAACAAGGAGTTGAATTCAACTTCTGTGTGGATAGGAGACCAAATGTGTAATGTTTTCCTTATGTGACTTGTACTGTCAAGTAGATAAAATACTAGTTTTTAAATGCTCATTCCAGCCACAAGGAAATAAATGCTCCAAAAAACAGATATTCTTATTTCTCATAAAGTCAGCTATAAATAAAAAAAAAGGGGAGAAAAAGTTACTATAAAGATATTGATACCGAGCAAATTGAAGATTTGTATGTAATAATATAAATGACAAATCCTTGTTCTCCTCTTGTTCCTTGTGTTGAAAGTGACTGAATGAATTGAAATATGTAATGTGAGTAGAGTGTACTCAAAAAGACCCACCGTCAGATCAGCTTTAATGGACCACAGGGACAGTGACATCACTGTGTATTACAATCAATTCCTTTAATGGATGATGTCTATGTGACAGAAGACATTAAACTCTCTTTTCCCAGAAACCAGTTCCCACTCTGTGCTTTTGTTCCGTATTCTAAAGCAAAGCAACTCTACAGGTAATTTTTTTTTTTTTTTTTTTTTTTTTTTTGTAAATGTGTTTTCTTGAATCAATGTTAACTTTACAGGAAGATTCTGGGGAAGTTTTTTATGTATTTGAAATCAAGAAAATGTACTTATTTATTTAATTATTTAGATTGTATACTGGTGTATTGGTACAATTTTACATAATATCAAGCTGTAATGCAGACTGATGCTGCAAACCGGTTGTATGCTACTAGCTAGCAGCTATATATACTGTCACTGGCTAGCAGCCATATTGCTAGCAGCTAGCAATACAGTCATCTACTATTTCCAGGGAAAAGTAGTTAAAGTGTCTTCTGTGATAACCAATACTGAACTTTAACACTGTCACAAAGTTTTCTATTCATATTTTTAGACAGCAAAAAGAGAGTAAACTGAATGAAAAACACTTGTTTTATACCATAATTTCACCACCTACAGTCTGTGGTCACATCATGGAGACTGTTCATCTTTACAGTATATGGATTTCACTTGCAGTTTTGTTTTAATGCATTGTGAGTTTTCTTCTCTACTGTACTCTGAAAAACTGTTATTTTTATTTTAATTAAAAAACGTTTAGATTAAAGAGAAACATTTTTTTTTATTTAGGCTGATTTTGCATAGACATTCATACCATGAAAGTTGCAAATGAAAGGAAATCATTGATGCTTCACCTCATATTTATTCAATCACTTCACTGAAGACATTATTATTTCTCTGGTAAGACAGCCCAAAAGTAGTATGTTAAGTCTAGAAATCACAGCAGTTAATGCAGGCTTCAGGTTTGTAGTTAGCCAGTAATGACTAAAAATGGTATACTTTGATTGATGAAACCCCACGTGTTCTGAAGAGAAAAAAAGTACAATTTAACTGCTTTTGAAATAATCACCTACAGTTGTCATCTTAGTTAGAGATTGAGATTCTCTAATGCTACAGTGTTGTGATATGTTTTATTTAATCCAAATACATAAACTTCTATCCATATTTTTTCTAAACTTGTTTGACTTTAGCTAAATTTATTCTTTCAAATATTACAATTAATTGCAATAAAACATGTGGATCTTTATTATGATCTGAGAAACTCTTCTTTGTATCCTTAATTAGAAATGTTGGTTCCCACTAAACTAAAGAATAAATAAAAAAATTATAAAAGTTACCACTCACTACATCTAGGATGGCATAGAGAAGAACTTCCAGGAACACCTCTGTGGGCCTTTTGTAGTCTTTAACAGGTCGAGTCATGGAAAACAGCTCGTTGGCTTTGGTCAAGTTCAGGTGGTTCAAAACATCCTGGTAACTACATACTTTTTCAGAGATCTCTCCAACTCCAGCTTAAATCATTAAAAAAAAGGAAGGTAGAAACAATGCAGAATTTATTTATACATAAATGCCAGATGACAGTAATTAACAGTAATTCACACATCTTACATTATAATCTCTCAATGTCATCAGACAGAACAAACAAGTGTGTGGAAAAATATCCGGTACTTGTGGCAACAGATGGACCCAGACAGGCTTTTGAGGTTAACCGTAAAACGTTTTTACAGTCTTTTTTTATTTAGACCAATGCTTGGGATGCTTAAAATGTAAATAAATCAGAACTAATGCTTTCCATGCAATCTGACAAACAGATTTTACTGTAGTAAGCCCAGAGCTTATCAGACTACGTTGGAAAAAATTATAATAAGGTTTTACTGAGACTCGCACCTTTGCTCCCTTTTAGAGAGTACCTGTTATAAAATCTCTTCACAGTAAGATTTGAGGTGAGTATAATCAGAGACCATACCTGTGAAAAGCAGCAGGAAGAGATATTCAGTCAGCAACATTTAAAGCATAGAGAGAATCCACACAGTCTGAATGGGTGGCGGGATACAGCAGATGTGCACCCAAGGACTGTCTAGAAATTTTATAATGCAAAAATCAATATCTTCATGCAGGAAGAGGGCTGGACAAATTGAATGGCCAACCTCCTTGTTTTGATTCCTTATTTACATTTTATGTACTTTTATTTAAAAAATTGAACGTCAAATTCTGGAAAAAGCCAATATGTGCCACAATGTTAAAAATCTAAAAAAAAAAAGATACAGACCCATTTAAGTATAAAAAAATTATAGTCAAATACCTGTATTTCTGAAATGAATGATTAGACTTTTGATGTAATAATTAGGCTTTAAACCTATAAATGTTCATCTTGATAATGGTGAGAAGGAAACATATAATATGCATTAGACCACAATTAAAAATACTAATTAATGTTACTTTTGTAAATTACAACATAGTAAAGTCAAAAATTCTTCATTATATTTTATACAGTGTAGTGAGTTCTCTCACAAAGATGTAAAAGAGTTTTGTAACTTTATGGCTTAAGAGACTCCCTCCTGGAAGTTTTTATGACATAACAGATTCTTCAGAGAAAGACATTTTGGATATTATCTGAGTCCTGGAAACTGACCAGAAGAAACTTTCTTTTTCTCATGGTCGAGGGAAAAATTTGTGAACCTTTTAATTAACAAACACAATCTTTTCAAGGCACCAGGGACAGTGAAGACAGAAATCTCCTTTCTAACTGTCAATCTTATCTCAGACGATTTCTCAGACCTCTCTTTCATAAATATTCTTACAGGCACAATAATTCATTTGTTCACAACCTGAGGAAATTTTGTCTTTCAAAGTGAACTTTAATTCGGTATTTTTCTTAGATGTTTTTCATAGACATGTAGCTGAACATTTACATTTGATTTTTGGTGTTATATTTAAATGATCTATTTCCTTTATTCCATTTTTATGGGTTTATTTCACATTTGAGTTGAATGTTTGATCAATGTTCATGTTTGTTTGTTTTATTTTTAAGGTTTTTCCAATCTATTAACTTACATGTATATTTAGAAGTAAGTTTGGGTAAAAAGACAATGATATGCAAATGAGAATCTGAGTTTAAACAAGCCAGGTATGCAACGCCCCAGGGTTTGGGTCATCCTTATGTCTCCAAGCAGTAAGACTGTTTCAGTTTTGAAGGAGAAGCAGAATGAATAAAAACACAGAGAGGTTAGATGGACAGCTAAGAACACAGAAATTATCCAAAAGGGAGTGGGAACCACAAGACAGATGATGTACCAAACTCTCGCAAGTTTCAGAGTTTCCATCTGAGAAACCCAGAAATTAAGTTTATTTCTCTTTGTGTGACTGAGTTTGAGACTCTACATTAAGTATTTGTTTTTGGTTTTTTTTTTTTTACCACAACTTAAACTTCTTACTCCAAAAGCAAATAACATCTTTATGGACTTATATGGACTTCGGCCTGTGTTTTGTTCTGGATAATTGTCGTCAGAAAACCCCATCGATCCAGTTAAAGGAGAGATTTATCCAATCCCAACTTACAAACCTGTATGATGGTCACTTTTTTCCTGACCTTCGGCAACAGATAGGATTTATCCACTATTCTGAGCATCCCAAACCAGATCCCGGACCAATTCAGTCTACAGCAAATCGAAATGGGACCATTTCCCATCCAAGGCCAGTTACCTCTCAGTGTTGATGGTTTGGCGAGTCACAATCTTTTCCTGTTAACCTTTACCCTTTAACCTTGACTGATAATCAATTTCAGTCTATCACATTCAAAGATCTGGATTTTGTAGTGTCTTTTAGACATTAAATGTTGGTTTATTTATTTATATTTAATTCTTCAAACTTTTACTTTCGTTACCATAGAAATTCAGGTTGATCATCATATTTACACAGTTTTAGTTCAGTTACAGTCTAACACATTCTTTTAGTTTTGTTTCGACATTAAATAATAAACATCATAGTTTATTTAATTATCTTAATTTTTTTAACACAGTTTAAGATTCATCTTTTTTTAATTTTACATTTGTTTACCATAGAAATTCAGGTTGTTCATCATTTTTAGTTTTTTTGTTTTGTCTTGTTTGTTTTATGCTTTTCTATTTTTATTTTGTTTATTCAAATGAGAACATATGAAATATTGTCAATCTGACACTGATTGATTAATTAATTATTCATTTATTCATTGACTGAGTTATTAACTCTATGACATCATAGTTTTTCTTTTATGCCCATAGTTTTACCATAATGAGTTAGAAACTAAGAGGTGGTTCTCCTGTTGGAAATATCTATTACTTATTGATATTAATATTCCATGTTAATAATATATAATTTATAGAATATAATATTATAATACTATAGAGGAATTTCATACGCTGGAAAGTCCAGTAACTTACAGTTACTGGACCAGTAAATGTTAGCTATAGGAGAACTCCAAACTGTCAAAATAACCTGAATGATTGTTTCCAGATGTCGGCTGTGTATAGATGTGTATGGAGATGGAATGCTCTTGAGCTAAGTAACAGGAAGACATACCGGCGGAGCTCAGTTAGTATCAGAGAAAAGCAAAAATGTCTAAACCCTTCAGTCTGTCTGCCCTCTATTCTTGGTAGTGTGACTTTTGCTTTTAAGTGAAGGTTCCAGATGAGAGTGGTTGATACTATGGCTGATGGTATTAACGGCTGCAGTGAGGTCAAGGAAAATGAGAATGTTGAGGTGGCTAGAGTCAGCAGACAGAAGGAGAAGAACAATTACTGGGAGGCAGTCCATAATGAGATTGGTAGGGATAGGATCCAGGGGGCAGATGGAGTTTTCATGCCTGCCACTAGTGAGGGTAGCAGGGATGGTGAGATGGGACAGTGGCTGGATATTGGGGGGAGGAAATGCAGGAGAGGCAGAGCTGAGAGTTGGGGAGGTAGTGAGATTTGGTGGAGACGGTGGCTACTTTTTCTAAGATAAATAGCAGGAAGGCATTGTATTTGTCTGTCGTGAACAATTCAAAAGTATTGTCTATGAATTATAGGAGCTTGTTTATGGTTGAAAAGAGTTTTAGGGTTGTAAGAGCAAGAGTGGATCAGGTTACAAAGGTAGCTGGACCTCTCAATGTTTAGCATATCATGGATGATGGATATGGTCTGTGAGGCCTTAGTAATGTACTGTTAGTTTGGTTTTCTTGTGCAGCCTTTCAAGCTGGCACTTGCAAGACTTCTGGATTCAAGGTTTCAGAAGGTTACTTTTCATTTCTGTTTTTGGGTGTTAATAGGAATGTTGAGGTTCATGCTTTTTGCAAGGTTGTCTGAGATACTAAGGTTGATACTGTGAGTGTGGGAGGCGAAGTTAATGTGTTGAGTGAAGTTGTGGCATTGCAGCAGATTCAGAAAACTGGTGGCGAGTTTGCAATGGAGTTGTCAATTTGAAAGTTGAAGTCACTCAGGAGAAAAACAGAGGGGGATATGGAACATAAATGAGTCGGGAGATCAGGGACAAAAGAGTGATGTGACTCAGCTGTCATCTTAGAGGTAGATGACAGCTGTAATTAACTCTTTTCTGACTGTTTGAAGGCAATGAGTGAGCGAGGGAGGAGAGGATGGGGGTAGTTTTTATTGCCTTTCTGTATAGTACAGTGAGTCCCTCTGTGACTTTAGCAGACTTTTTCCAAGTAAGTGAAGCTAAAGGGCATGGTCAAGTTCAGTGCGAGAAAGAACAGGGGTTTGTGCCAGGTTTCAGTGAGACAAAGGAAAACAATTTTATTGTCTGTGATGAATTCGTGCAGAATTAGGCTTTTATTGATGAGTGACCAAGTGTTAAACAGGGCCAATTTTAGTTGGCAATACTGGATGGTGAGTAATGAAGATTCGAGAAAGGGAACGAGGATGGGAAAGGTTAACATAGTGCTTAGAGTGGTGAAGTTGGAGGGAAGATGAACTACGATGGGGGTACCAGAGATGGACAGCCTGATCTGTATGACATGTCTGTTGTTTTGTGTATAAAGTTGGACTGGCTGTACTGGAATCTCATTTAATTTTGCTGGGAAACTGGCTATAATAATGATAAATAGTCTTTTCATTTAATTTCAGTCTTTTCGTTACATTTTTTCTTTCATGTTGAGAATGTGCTTAAAGTGATCAACATTACATGACAGCGCTCATGGCCATTAATAAAAACCCGTTTTCCCAGTGCACTGAAGGACGCAAAAAAAGATCTGAAGTCAATTGTTGTCAATTCAGACTGTTGCCTTTGTTGTGTTGTTTAAGCCTATATGCACAATAATTAAGTGAATGGAGGATGGAAGTGACTGAAGAAGGACAGAAGGTTTTGTGGCAATGTCAGCAACAATTGACCTAACACACCCAGTTAATACAGTTGGTCATTTTTCAACTGAAATGACTGAGTATGAGTAGAAAAACAGGGTGGATCCAGATCACCTCCAAAATTGAATCATTCCTCCATCTTCCCATTCTGGATTTATCCTTAAAATTGAATCAGAATCCATCCATAACTTTTTGGTTTATATTGTATGCAGACAGATAAACAAGGGTGATAACATAGCTACATCACAGCGACAGCAAGCAGCATGGTGACTTTGAAGCTTAGCTTCTCGCCACCTTTCTCTGTGATCAAGGAAGATGCAAGTTCTAAATACTTATTAATAGATATGTAATGGCTCGGTTTCTTTATCACTGCAAGAATGAGATGCAGTAATGCAAAATAATTAAAAAATATTTTAGCCTTATGGAATCTTCAAGAAGTTGAATTTATCTTAAAGTGAGTTTGGAAACCTTTAGCAACAGGGTAAATCCACTTTGACACCTCTTTGGTAAGAGAAGTAAACAAAATTACACCAAACATTAAAGAAGCAAGAAGTTTTATCTCCAAAGAAGGAAAAACAATGCCATATTAATTCTGATTGGATAAAAAAGTCACATGACGTTAAGAAGTGGTCCTCCTAACCCAAACGGACTGGAAGGGATGAATAATCACAGTAGACCAGGGGTCTCAAACTCCTGTCCTCAAATGCTACCATCCCACAGGTTTTGGTATTTCCCTGATTTGACATGGTTCTACAAGAATGTATTGTCATCTTCTGCACCTGCCGCCTAATGAGCCATTGATTTGGGTCAGGTGTGTTGCAGTGGGCAAATACTAAAACCTGCAGGATGGTAGCTCTCGAGGACCGGAGTTGGAGACCCATGCAGTAGACTGAATTTCTGTCTTTCGTCCAGCAGATAGAGACATACTCCTTTCAATACACAGAGGATTTTTAGATGTCCCTCCCACGAAAACACCTAACAATAAGATTAAGTATTTGAACTAAAACATGCATGTCCACCCTGGTTTGCATTGTTCTTTTTAAAGCATAACCAAGTCCCTGTAAATATAACTGTAAATATAAATGACATTTCGTGGTGAAGATGGGCAGAGGTGAAGTATAATGCATATTTTAATACTTAATGCTGTCACATTTGAGTTACATGATGGTGAATACATGTTTTATATGTAAAAATTTGTGTCAAACATGCAACAATGATGATAAAAGAGATACATAACCTATAGCCATGCATTTCCGTTTGGCTGAAATGATTGTTTACAAACACCAAAGATCTAAATAGTAAAGAATATATTGCTAGTTTATTCTTTATAACTGGCAATAATAAAGAATAAACATATCTATATAATAGAAAATATAACAGTTATTAAGTTGTACATGTCTTAATATGATTTCAGCATATAAAGGCAATGGATTAAAATCATATTTTTGCCCAATCAGTTGTATTTAGGTTTGAAGTCAGAATCGAGACCTTTAGAAATAAGTGTCCACCCTGGTTTGCATCCCCCCTTTTTAAAACAAACTTTTGGTAGTCACTTACCTAAGTTATTAAGTATCAATAGAAACAGATTTTTACATATATAACTTTTAAAACATATAGCACATAATAATGCAACTTGCAATATATGATGGTGACTCGTGATTTAAATGTACAAACGTTGTCAAACATGCAACAATAATGACATAAGACAAGATGCATAAATGATCATACAATAAATTTCAGCTTGGTGGAAATTATTGTGTTTACATACATTAAATTTACAGAAAATTCCAATTTCTAATCTCCCCCTTCTCTGCTGTCGTGATTTTAAGGGCACTGCTGTGCAACAAAACCCCTTGTTTGTCATAGCAAAAAAGAAAAGAGAAAAAATGTATTTGAGTTTTTTTCACTATGTGTAGTTCTGGTTATGATTTATTTATTTTAAAAAATCTATATAATCTGCGGAAACTAAACCCAGAACTTAGACGAACAATGACCCCTGTACTGTAAAGTAGTTTTGCAGCACTAAGACTTTGGACAAAAACATCTCATTTTATATTTTTAAATGCTGTTTGGCATATTATCAACAAAAGACGAGTGGAAGAACTAAATACATTTTTAAAAGTATTTCAATTTTTAGGATCTTCATTATTTTGATCATAGATAATAGTAACAGTTCTGTCCCAGCTTATTTTATAGTCACAGATGTAGAAGATGTTTCCTTTTTCTGCTCCGGTACAGCAGTTAGAAGCAGTAATGTCAAAAAAGACATTTATCATATAAAAATTAATTAGAAAATAGAGTTTAGAAATAAATCAGAATCCAGTTTCCAAAGAGCTCATCTAAGAAATTTGTTCAGGACAATAACAGCAACCAGAACATGTGCAGATGTTATGATGTTGGGCAGAACATGTTAAAATAAATAAATAGATCAATAAACATGGTAAAATCTAACCTTAATCATTTTCAATCCATTTCTAATCTCTGGTTCTTTAGATAGATATGAGAAAAATATCATTTGTTTCTTTCTTTTTTCACAATTTATACACATTTTTATCAAGCTTCAGTGGTTGTCATAGCAACAGATCAGGTCTATTCTTAGCATAAATAACCTGCAATGATAGCTTATTTTAGTAGACTAATCCTTTTCAAACAATTCGTTATTTTCTCAGATAAATAATTTCTCCTCATTATGGTGCAAGAGTGCTTTCTTTACCTCAAGTTTAGGTGGAAGATGAGATAAAACGTTCAATAAAAAACTGACATTTTAAATGTATATACCAACTTGATAATATTTCAATATACACTCATAATGCAGGCCATGGGCGACTGTGATTCTGATGGAGAAGAAGTCTCATTCATTTTTAAAGAGAGCAGCTCAGATTCAGAGAAATCCACAGATGATGATGATGGTAGTGAAGCAGAAGAAAGCAGAGCCCCCCCTCAAAAGAAATCTCGGGATTCTGAAAGGACCGAACCAACTGGATCAAATGTGACTGCAAAAGATGGGACTGTTTGGATCCAGCATGAAGTTGAGACTCTTGCTGCATGTGGATCTAAAGAACCAGCATTTAGTGAGAGAGGACAGCCTACACAGCAAGCCAAACGTAAAATCACTAGCCGTCTCCAGAGTTTTTTGTGCTTGATCGACATCTCCATGCTGCTATCCATCACTCAGTGCACAACTCAGCAAGGCCGCAGAACTGATCCTAGTTGGAGTTTGACTCTTTATGAACTGATGGCCTTTATTTCAATTTAATTCACCAGAGCAGCAACATCCACAGTCAAGTCAAGTCAATTTTATTTATATAGCCCAGTATCACAACAAGTTGTCTCAGAGGGCTTCACATGCAGGTAACACACAATTAGTGACTATATTAAACTAAACAGATCCCAGACTTCCTGTCCTTAGACCCTCCTTCGCGGTAAGGAA
>JBAMHX010000024.1:6157932-6175666 GCA_037177515.1 Pseudomugil tenellus
TATATATATCTAGTACACTTGACTGTGTACTAGATAAAGGGTACTGTATTTTCCCGACCATAGGGCACACTTAAAAGTCTCTCTTTTTCCAAAATGTACATTGAGCCTTATAGCCTAATGCGGTGTGCCTAATCAGCTGTTGTGTGACTTTGGAAAAGCAGATGTTCACTCGCCATACACATAGGAGAGGACACCATGGGAAAAGTGGGAAGTGTGGCCACTGTAAAAGAAACAAGTGAAGCAAATGAACATGGACCAACAGCTTAATAGAAGGAAGAAATGGACTATAAAAACTTCATATAGTGTACTTCCCTCAATGGTTTTATTGATTGTTTGCGTAAATGTGTTTTAAGATATATCAATGTTTGTCTATAATGGGCTCCACACACGGGGAATGACAAAAAACAGTGACAGGCGATGCTCATCGCCAACCAAAAAAACCTGACACACGGGGAACGACAAACCTACAGCAAAAGCAGCAGTATTGCGTATCATCCTGTTAGATCGCTGGTGTCCGAGATGTTTAATTGCTTATTATGTCTGAGGAAATTATTATGTCTGAGGAAATCTGGCGTCTAACTTTATTCAACAAAAGAAGACAACAACCCGTGAAGTATAGAAAAAAAACTCGGGCACAGTAAAAACAATCTTTTATACCATTGTTGAAACTGGTCACAGAGTAAACAGTATTTGTACTGCCCAGTCTGCGCTCATCTCTTTGGTCAGTCAATGAATCCCTCGCTGATTGGCTCTAGTGCCACGTGACTGCAACGAATTTTAATATTTTTTAACTTTTTTTGTCACATTGCAAACCTCTGTGTGCACGTGTACAAGAACGAGAGTGAAATTTCACTTGCACGAATGTCACTTGTCGATTGCCTGGAAAACTACAGCAATTTTCGCCTCGTCGCAGAGGTTCCGTAGAAAATGAATGGAGCATAAGCGACATCGCTTCCCGTTTGTTAAGCCCATAAGTGTTTCTGTGATATGTTGGCACTGCGTTTCAACTTTTGTAACAGTTTTCTGAAATGGTATTTGTTTTTGACACAGCAAATGGCAAATAAACTGAACTGAACTTTATTAGCAATGATGCCACTAGTATCACTTTAAGATCAGAAATGGGACTTATTCTGCCCTGAAATACCTTGGCTACGCTGACTTAGGGCATTGCCAAGGCAGCTGGCTCAACACGCTGGACTCCACAAAGCCTCCCTCAACCTCAAGTGAAGGAGGTGGAGAAAAATCCTCCACCTCAAAAGACCGGTTGTACCGTCACTCTGGTCAACTCTCCATGTTTCAAGTTTTGCTAATTGTCACTGTTAGGAGCATTGACCAAATTCCCCCACATTTGGCTGTACCACTCTGTGTCTGCCCCCCCCCCCCCATTTCTGTGAAATTTTTCAAAGTTATTTCAGGGGGTTATTCCACTTTGTTTGTACCTCAATCCAGTCCAAAAACCTTGGAAACCTATTATTTGTATTAATAAAACATGCTATGACTTGTAGAAACTATAATTATTCTCACCTTTAAAACAGCAGCAGAAAAAGTTTCGTTTGGTCATTAGGTCATTCAGGCTTTGGTTTATTTTTGTATCGTTTTCCTGAGATTCGAAGTCTTTATTCATCAGATACATCACCAAAATTGTCTCCATAAGGCTCAAGAGCATCAGAATAAAAATCCCAATGCAGAAGACAGCTGAGAGAAACAGTCATCATTAGTAATGTGGCCTTTTAAATCTGTGTGTGGACTTTTAACATAAAAACAGAATCGATGACACTTGTTACCTATAAGGGGGATCCTGTCTGACGAACAAGGCAGAATGTCATTGAGAATTAGCTGCATGACTGTGACAGCGAGCAGCACGGTGATTTTGAAGCCAACCTTCTCGCCTCCAGTGTCTGACATCAGGAGGGAGGACAAGTCCAGACAAAGAAAGAAGAGGATGGGCAGCAAGAAGTTTGCAATGTAGAGGACAGACCTTCTCTTCATGTTGATCTGTAAAATAATGTGTTTGGTAATTAAATACCTTCTTTCACTGTATTTTACCACAAAAAAGCCAGTGAGTGATGTGATCATAAAATATTCTTGTTGAAAGACATATGTGTAGGCAAACATTGTATTCAAACAAATGATGGGTTAAGTGGTGTGTTGAGAAAGGAAAAGTTCAACATTGTGTTAGAGGTGTGTTTTTCAGCTGTAGATAATACTCCTTTTTCTGCTTATTAATGTTTGTATCATTGTAGCACAGACACTTGCACTGACTGTTGTATATATCCTGCTTGATACATCCAATCCATCCAATTCCCTAACCCTTTTTTGCAGGTTCATCAGTTACTGACAGTATAGCTGTAGTTTGTAGGTTTCTTTGCAGGAAGAGATTATTATTTTGGGCATACATGTGGCTTGATGCAGCGGTGAACTGAATATACGAAACAACTTTCAGTGATGGCACAGTAGCTGGATACAAGAACTGGAAGAAGGCTACTTATTGTTTTTCCTTTAAAGAGTGATTATTCATATAACTGTTGTTAGGGCAGATTTCAGATCTTACTTTACCAAAGGATTTCTTCTCTGATTCTCTGAAATTCCTATCACATTGTAATAATGCAACAGTGGTTTTGAAACTTTTTTTTAAAGAAAAATGTCTTTAGTTATGTTATTTATCTGAAGTTGAGACAAGCTGCTTAGACATATATTGTTTTCTATCCTCACTGAGATAGATAAGATTAAAATATTTTTAGTAAAATGTACCAATAACTGAATTGCTCTTACACTGTAATCCTAATTATACACAAAATTTTGAAATCCTTGAAGGCTGTTTCTGTTTTGTTTTTTTCATACAACAAAGTAGTTGGCCCCGGTCTGGTCCCCTTTTAGTGTTGTCTAGAACCACCACTGTTTATATTAGTCACTGTTATTATTAGTCACACATTAATTTAGAAAAAATCTGTAGGCAGATCATGCTCAGATGTAGAGTACCAAAGTATCAACTGTGAACTAAAATGACTGACTTCCTGTTTAAAATATCACTCCAAGATTATTGCATCCCCGTGGCATTGGAATTAAAAAGTATTATTGACATGCAGGTCAGGGGCTCCAAAAGCAGGTGACACTATAAAGTAAATTTAAAGCTTGTTATATACCCCAAGAGATGCTTAATCTCTGACAGTGTGGGTATTGCAAACCAGTTGGGGGTTGGGGTTACCGTACCATAGTGTCTTCTGTCACTTATGTGAGCTCAGGTCACGAGGCAGCAGTTTAAGAATGGAAGCCCGGACTTCCCTCTCTCCACTTATATCTGCCAGCTCAACAGGGGAGATCCAGAGGCGTTTCTAGGTAAGCCGAGAAATATAATCCCTCCATTGTGTTCTGGGTCTCCCCCAGGGTCTCCTCCCACAGGGACATGCCCGGATCTCCTCACCAGGGAGGTGTCCAGGAGACATACTAGCCAGATGTCCAAGAGGGCTTCTAACTAAAAGGGAGAGCCTGACCATACTATGGAGGAAACCCATTTTGGCCACCTGTACATGACCATAGGGAAGGGCTGGAGCAAAGGTCGACCTGTAATTCCTCCCAATCACATTCCACTAGGTCTCATTGTAGCTGCCAACGTAAACATTGAAGTTGCCGAAAAGGACAAGGGAGCGCCCTCCGACACCTCATTCAAGGACTCAAAAAGGGGTGGGTACTCTGTGCTGTCATAAGCATAAATGACAGTAATAATGCGTCCCCCCACTAGAAGTCGAAGGGACGCTACCCTCTCGTCCACTAGGCCGAACCCCTATGTACAGGCACTAAGCCAGGGAGGGGGCAATTAGTATGCCAACACCTGCTTGGCCCTGGTGAGAGGACACCGAAGGGGGCTGTCTATGTTATTTAATATTCAATGACAAACTTAGTCCATCTCAGGGTGGGGTTGTGCACACAACAAAGTCTGTGTCTTTAAATACAATTTGTTTGTAACGTTTTATGCTTTCTCACCACCTCCATCAATTGTTGATGAAAACTCTTGGTTCAATCTTGCACTAGCAAAAATGTGGAAGCAACAACTTTCTTCTTAATGCATTTATGCTCTTCCAAATTCTTTTGGGGATGGGGTACGGCAGTTTTGGAGGTATGTTCAGACACCCAAAATAGTATCTATTGATGGAACAACAATAGTAGGCAAGAATAACAATAAATGCCAGCATTTTAATAGGAGTTAATTAAATCTACTGACATTTGGCTTCATGACTTTCTGCATTTTTTAAAATTTAATTAATTATTTAATACTCAAGTCTTGTGTTGTGACTTCTATCTGCACTGATACTTCAAATGCATTCAGAAACTTCTGTAGGAACGTAAAGTAGATGCAAGAGCAAAGAAGTCAATTTAAACACGAACAACAAAGATTGTTGAAAGTACTGACTAAAGCAGTTTTTTCTTAAGTCCCAGTCACATTCGACCAAAAGTCATAAAATTTGTTAGAATCTACACTATTAGGCAAAAATGGAAGTGATAGAAGCTTAAAATGGGTAAATGTTATTGACCAGTTTAAGTTTTTGATTGTCTATACAAATACTTACGGTGTAGACAACCATTGTTTGGTTGAAACCAAAATGCTGTACAGTTTTGTGTGTCACTGCCATGTTGATGAACAGCCACTCGTACTGCGTCTTCATTGTTTCCCGAGACCACTCAGTGATCTCTGTGTTGTTTTCATTGTAGAATAACTTCAGTTCTTCATCTGAGATGGGAAACAGAAACCAACTGTGAGGATTTTATTTTTTTATTTTTTAGCAGATCAACAATGAGGAAATGTATCGTCCATGTATCTGATTGTAGGATTGTCCATGAAAGTATTGTAGGAGATTTTTTCAGGAGCATTGTTTTACTTTATTATTTTAAATCCTCACCCTGATTGCACTCCAATAATTAAACACTCTTTTAACACATTTAAAAAAAAAAAAACAAAAAAACAAGGCTTATGTCTTCAGAAGTGACAGCTAGGGGTATATCCCCAAACCCCCTGCAATCCTCCAATCCTCAAATAGACACAATAAAATAATATAATGCCGCACATGTTCAGTCACAAAGCTCCACCTGGTGTGGAAACTTTGAACAGGTCTGGTATGGAATCAGGATAGGATGTATCCTGTGGTCATGACTTTATCTGCACTTGATTTGAGGTCAATGAGACAAATAGTTCCAGGGATATAACAAAAAAATCTGCTTTTTTTGTGCAAAAAGTTCCACCGGGTGGGGGAACCATAGGTCCCAAAATTGTGAAATTTGAACCAGGTTGCCCCCTTGGGGATCTGAACACATATACTGAGTATCAAAGTTTGATTTCAAAAATTGTTTGCGTTATTGCACTCATGGAAAGGATATCCGGTGGCAGTGGCGGTAGGGATGAAACCATAATATCCCTGACACACCATGTTCGGGTATATAATTAGTCTGTGGAATGCAGAGAACTAAAAAGAACAGATAATGTAATAATTTTAATCCGTTTGTTCAAAATAAGTGGATGGTGATATGTCTATTATTCTGATGTTTGACCCTCCCCCTTGAACTCCTCTGCATATGTCCATCGTTGTGCACAAATTGCTCACTTTCAGATATTTAAAGCACTTGTAAAGGGTGTGAAGAGAGACCAAGAGCTTATTAACTACATTAGCTAGAATATTACAATGATTCCCAAACTTTTTAAGCCATGACCCTCAAAGATAACATAAGTTTGTTTTTACAGTCGGGACCTCAATTTTGGGAATGTATGGTATATTACATTAAAATACATTACACGTGCAACTAATGCTCGCAAACTGTCATTGGACAATTTTGTTTTATGCTGCGTGGCTTCAGGGAGAAGTCTGAAGAAAAGGATATGGACTTTTCAACTTGCTCAAACCATTTTTCCAGAATCACCTACCCTACTTTAAATAGCAACACATACTCCCCTCACCAGAGTACATGATTGACTTGAAGGAGATGTTGCAGCTCTGAACGTCAAATGGGAATTTGTAGACATGCATCTTGCAGGTGCTGATCACGACCTGGTCGTTCCTATATTCAACCCAACCATGACTCTTTATGTTGACATTGGGACTTGGACTGGCTTTGTCCTTTTCTGTCCTGTTTGACAGAAAATACACATGGTGTAAGTCAGGGGTTTCCAAGTCCAGTCTGATCTATTGTCCAGACATTCCTTGGTTTAAGCTAAAACTAAAGATCACATAGTAAAACATCTTTTGTGTTTTAAATGATAGCTTTCAAGTGGAAATATATAATTTCAGATAACTTCTTCTTTCCATAATTTATGCAGAAAGAGTGTCTTAAAAAAGTAATATTATACATTTGACTTAATATAGCTATGTAAGTACATGTCAATTTATCTTTATACTAACATATTACATAAATGACACAGGCTCTGTGCAACGACATAAAATTGCATTAGATGAAGTATTTCAACAACTATCTGTAATTGAAGAATTGGTACAACAGACTTGCATCACAGCTTTTAAAAATTTGGTTAAAATCCTTTTGCAACATGTTCATTAAATTAGTGTTTCAGAATTTCTCCAATTATTTTTCCCTTAAATCCATGAAGCTTTTCTACAAAGTCAATGGTACTAGCTTTTTATAGCACTCATGCACAACTTTGTCTTCATCTGATAATGAACTGGGTCCTGCGATGGACTGCCGACCTGACCTGTACCTTGACTTTTTTGGGATATGCTCCAGCACCCTACGACCCTGAACTAAATTAAGCGGTAAACAATAAATGAAGAATTATGTTGAACTGGAAATAATTTTGAACTGTAATACTAATAAACCCTGTATGGGGTTGGGCAAATATATTAACAGAAACCAATAAATACTGTTTTATTTTGTAGTTTGATCTGTAGGTGTAAGAAAATGTGCATAAAACTTACATTTCTTCTATGGTCAGGTCTGGCATCCACAGAAGTTTTGCAGGCACTAATATATGGTCAATCTCACAGAAGTTGTTTGGATACCACCAAATGTGCTCATTATCCCATCTCTATAAAAAAATTAAATAAACAGTAATGCTAATACAAGAGGCATGAAACAAGAAACGTGAAGTAAGTGGAGAAGTGAAAAAATGCCACATAAGCTAAAGAAATTCAATTTTAAAAACTCACCAGATAAATCCACACATAAGAAATAAAAGTCTGGTCACTTTCTCTCTGCAAATAAAGGAAATAGTTTCTCTGTCACTCAAAACAAACACAGTGATGTTATTTTCTCATTTACATTTGATTTTTTTCATTACATTATGGGAACACATACACTGAACATCTAAACTCTGTTTTGTCCCAGTTTGACTGACATTATCAATTAGTGACACCTAATTTTCAGGTTGTGTGATCAAACACAGGGTCAAAATTTAGAGATCCTTTATATTTTTTCCTGTGAATTACATTTAACCATGAACAATATAAAAAGTGTTCCATGTATTTTGAACATTTTTGTATATTTTGTGCAAATAAAAGTTTTTTGTGATGATTTTAACGTCATCATAGTTTCAATCCTTGAAGTTTGTACTTACGACTTGAAGTCTATACTCACAAGAACGCAAGTACGTACAGAAATTATCACAATACTGACATCTCAACCTGGATACTGACACAAAGAATGGTGCCTAATTGGCTATACTATTTTCATAATACTTCAAGGAACGGGTTCAGTACACCTAAAAAATATAAAAATTAATAAATGAACAACACAATTCCATCTGGAGCAGCGTGAATACACAACTAGATATGTAGTGCTGGTATTTAATGTAGATGTATTTTACCGTGTGTACAGGCAGTTACTACAGGGGCTCATGGCAAATTTTCCCTGGAAAGGAATAAAGTATATTCTGTTCTATTCTATTTTATTCTATTTTAACATTAAGAGACTTTATCTTGAAGTCCAAATGGTGATTTTACTTTACAGATTGTTCTAGTTAGAATTAGCTTCAAGCAGTTCTAAGTGTCTGTGAGTGGCAGTCCGTTGTAGTGCTTTGAAAATGGTTAGACTGGCCCTTACCATTTTACTATGAAGTGGCATTTAGGGGGTAATAAAGTATTAATACCTGTGCTAATTGATATTCAACACTAGTACATAGTGAGCATATGCAGTACTGAGAAGCAGTATTCTGTCATGAAATGAGTGGAACTGGTAACTTGATCTGGCCGATTAAAATGGTGAAGATAAAACCTGCATGTACTCCACCACTGCTACCAGTCAAGATGGTCCACAGAGGAAGTGGGATTTTCTTGTGACTGACTCTTTAACAATTTAATTCATTCAGATAATCTAAAAGTTGAAATATTGTATTAGGGATGGTCTTTATTGATTAAAAAGTTTAATTCCCTTTTTATTAACACCCTAATGTTATCAAGAAAATGTTCCATACACTCTTCATCACAGTATAAGTATTTTGCCAATTGCACCACTGATGGGTTGCTCTCTAAATGGAACAGGCTTTTTCTGTAAGACATTAAATTCAACATTTGCTAAGTGCTTTGTGTAAACAAGATGCAACATGAGCTCCAAATAACTTAATGCTTTTTATATTCTTTCTCAGCAGGATGCTACTCTCACCTGCTTTTATTGTAGCTTTATTCCTTTTCTCAGTAGACACACATTAAATGAATCATTAAATACTTAAATGGCCATCACGGCAAACTGCATCAGAAGATACATCTGTCAATGTTTCAGTAAAAGCAGTATAAACCGGAATATGAAAATGGGACTAAAGAGTACTTTAATATTTCAAACAATCAAAAAAATGAGTGGACAAGTCTTCACTGCCACAATTATAATTTAAGCTTTTTCTGAAAATATACACTGTTAGGAGAGAAAATATGGTACATAATCATTTTAAAAAGTCTTAAGAACTTACCACATCTAGGATTGCATAGATCTTCATTTCTAGAAGTAACCAGGTAAGATGACGGTGGTGTTTAACAGGTCGGGTCAGAGAGTACATGTCATTATTTCCAGTCAGATTCAGGTGTTTTAAAACACCCTCAAAACTGCAGTTGTCTGAAATGTTCACTTCATTTTCTGAAATTATGCCAAGACACATTTGTATCAGAAACAGAATCATAGCAGGACAACTATTCTGACTTGGGTTTGTCTAGATATGTCAGATTATCGTACATAGTCCCAAACATTTACTATTTATTTAGAATATTGAACAATTATTACATATTCAAGACAATAATTTTATCAGGAAATTAAATTTAAATACATCAAATAACTATTAGCTGGGATGTACTTGTTGCAGACAAATGTTTACCAATCTGGTTCTGGCAAATGTTTTTATCATTGTGCAAAAGGGGGGAATAATCATGAAAATGATGGTCACTGTGAACAAGGTTCGAGAGTCGCTCTTTAAAATGATCTGTCAGTGTGTTCAAAAGTACGAACACCCTGATCCTGTGTCCATATTGCAGCTAGCGAACGCAACACGCTACCTCTAATCAGTGCGTTCCAAAGATAGAACAGTATATCCCAGCCCTGAAACTATCTAAACAATGAATGTTGTTTGTATTCTGTTTGGAAGCACGATATTTTTCATTTCTTTCAACACTCAAAAATGAAACATTTATGGAGTGAAACATGACAGACAACATGGTTGGATTTCAGGTTTTCTAGTTTCTTTCTTACCACGAATTTCTTCAAAGATTAGATGAAAATCCTCTGGTCTTATGGAGTTCATATCAATGGACACTGAGAAAATATTAAAGACTTTAATGTAAAATTATCACCTGTTTTTATATAAACTTAACATTTGTAATATGTGTGCAAGATAAAAATGAAATTTTTACAATTCTCATGAATCCACCTTTAATTTACTTATGCGACTTGCTTCTTTTCATAAGTAATTTATGGGAAAAAAAAGTTTTGACTAAGCCTAACAACAAAAACACATAACGTTCCTGAAAATATACACCTTTAAAAATGTTTTTATAATTTCAAGCAGATTTGTTGTTTTGTACCTGGCATCAGTCCAATTGTTTGATTGATTGGAAATTCATCCTCTAAAAACTCAATATCCCCGGATTCAGAGGTAATTCCACCTGAAAAAAGAAAAACAGAACCTTCATTTTCATTGCACACATCTCATTATTTGCATATTTAATCATGACAAATCATTGATGTCTTTTTAAACAGATTTAAACTGGGAACAGAAACTTTGATGTTTCAGCAAACATGAAGTAAATTTGTATTTACTTCTGATTCCATTTAATATTTGATAATGCAGAGAATAATTTATAAAATATAATGTAATATTTAAATGTAAATTATTTATTCAGTATTAAATTATGTATGACCTTAAACATTAAATCTGCAATTCAAATACCAATTTCACCATCTTAGAATAAAAGATAAAAGAACAAGAAATTAAAAGAAAGAAACTCATACTTCTAATATGTTTGTAGCTCACAGCTTTTCTAACAGTGGGATTGTTCTTGTGGGTTTTCTACTAGCAGCCTATTTATATGTATACCACTTTTGTTGATACCTGCTCTTATGGCTACTTTGTTTTATAAGTGACAACCTAATTAAATTATTTTTTATATTAAATTCAGAAATCAGCGATATTCAGATATTCAATCAAATAAATTAATTTCCCCCTGATCACTGCCTGTTACACAAACTTTGAATTTAAAGAAAACTGTACACATTAGTCTGATGTTTATCTTTGATTTGTCATAAAAAATAGTTTAAAATGACTTATTTCCAATTTATATTTATTAGACTTAATATTACGTCTTGGCAGATCCGCTCTGCAACACAAGATGTATTTTATTTGCTGGATTGATGAGTTAACTTTCTTCTTTTTATAGTATTTATTCAAGTGTGTAATAAAAATCCAGCCTTCTACATATCATGTAAACTCAAGCTTTTCACTCAATTCCTATTTTTTACTACTTTAGCTTTGTGGTAGCTTTACAAGCAGCACTGAAACCACACCAACTAAATCTTGCAGCAGAAATTCCACAAAGGATCATTGACAAAATGTCTTTTCTTAAAACTTTCAAACCAGTTTGGTTTGTGAAACTTGATTCACATTTGAATGAATAGATAAAAGTAAAAACAAAAAAAAAGAAAAAACTTGTTGTTTAATTGAACACAAAAGCAGTAATAATAATAGTTTAATTTCATTACAATGAGTCTACCTGCATGCATTATACAGAATCATCTCAACTTACGTGCGAGGAGCAGAGAAAAGAAACCAACAAGCATCGTTGGAGATTAGTGAGAGTCTCTGTCAGCTTGGTTCTCTGCGCAGTTGTTTCCTGGTGTCCTCATATCAGAATATAAGAGGGGGTGGGCAGAAAGCAGCAACTTAATTCTCTACAACAGGGGTGTCGGAGTCCAGTCGTTGAGGGTCGGTGTCCCTGCAGGTTTTTGTTGTTGCTATGCTCCAACACAGCTGAATGAAATTAATGAAATGTTTGACATGAACCTGTTGGATCCATTTGATTTGGATCGGGTGTGTTAGTGCAGGAAACAACAAAACCTGCTGGATACCGGCCCTCAAGGACCTGACTTTGACACATGTGCTTAAAATTATTACTTAGTTTTTTGTTTGGAAAAGACGAGAGATTTTGTTATTCCAAAGCTAGCTTACTGATGGAAGAGCGTCATCTGATTGGCCAAGTAAATACACGAGTTGTTATTTTTACAGTTTTTATACTTATATATTTATATATAATAGTTAGACACTTTATATTTTACCCCATTATTCGTAATACATTTTTAAACACTTTGAAAATGTCCCAAAACTTGTTAATTATAGTTTGCTGTGTTTTTTCAATACATAGATGTGAAATTTCTTTTTTCTATTTATGTTTTCTTTCTCTTTATGAGTCCAAAAATTTTTTTACAATACATTTGACCCAAAAAATTAAAATGGATATTATGAAAGCTCAGTTTGTTCCAAAAAAAAGATGTTAAAAACATGATAGTGAGTTATAAGAGGACTATTTTATGAGCTATAATACACAAATAATTCCAGGTGACTTTTTGCGCTTGAGCCCACCCAGTAAATAATCTTTATAAGAAGTTAACATTCTTCCTTTCTGAATTGCTTAGAGCCAATATATTTACAATTTGTATTTAGGTCGGTCATGGTGATGGTACACACTGTAAAAAGTTTGAATAGCACTGATCAACAAAGTTTTTAGCTGAATCTGTTAATGAATTTCACTTTTTTCCACTAACAAAGAAACTGATTTTGTTATGAAGGAGTTCATCTTCTGTGTTGATGTGCCAATTAGGGTAATTTTAAGAGGAATTTGATGCATTTGTTGCTCTGCTTCATTATTTCTTGTTATTTAACATAAGCATTGGTAACATAAGAAAGTACATTTTAATTAATTAATTAACTATAACAGCAATTTGTGGTGAAGGGTTCTTGGAAAACTCTGAACATACTGGATGCATCATAAATATCTAATAAAAACATTGAGCTAAAACAAGAAGCAGTAATTATGTTGCTCGTCATCAGATACACAGTTTAAATAACTACATGATTTCTGCAAGAATGTATACAGTGTGTGTGCAATAAACATCATGTCTTGCACGGAAAACTGATGTTTTTCCAGTACTACAAATTATATTATTTTTTTATGAATGCAAATTATTAGATTAAATTATTACAAATACTGATACAAATACTGTTCTTCCTGAGCATTTACATGTATTTTATCTGTGACGGGACATAAAACCGCAATTCAGCCACGGCAATAAAAAAAAAAGTCCTGAAAGCATCTAGGGAGCGATTTGCTTTCTCATTAGCTTCACTAAAACCAGGATGTGGGAAAACAAAGCTTTTAGAGTAGGATGTCATCTATGTCCAGCAGAGAAAGATGTCTGAAGTAAAACCACCATTATGTGCAAATGGTGCTGACATCAATAAGAACAAACAGGAGAAGTAAATGTTTTCCCATCAAGGATATTGCTCACTTTTTTTCTGAAAATGACTCATAATTGGTGAGTTGATGTACGTCTAAGCTGATAGTTTTACCAGAAACAAGTTTTGTTCAGATATAATCTATCATTGCACTGATGCAGCCTTATGTAGTCTCTTGTGTCATGCTGTGGAAGGGTAAAAAAAAAAAAAGTCACTTTCCTTTGCTACAGTGTCCTGTGTACCAAAATACTCAAAGTAAAAATGTCAAAGTACCCATAAACACATTGATTTGATGATAATTGAAAGCACCTCAAAAGTTCAGATAAATCTTGAATTACATAGCAAAACCACATTAGCGGACAAGAAAATAAATGTTATAAATGGCCAAATATTTTTCTTCAAAGTTCACCAAATTCTCTCAAACATTCTCTTGTTGGTATTCACTCATGTTTTTAGTGGTATGATGGACTGGGCGGTTGACTTCTCCCACAATAATAAAGGGGAGGAGGAAACATTCTACTTTTTATACAATTTATTCATTTGTAGCACTGCCTTAGAGGTTACGCTGCAGAAACTGGTCAATTAAATAACACTGGGTTTAATGTGGGTGCAAACTTTAAGAGGAAACTTTTTTAAGACAATGGATGAAATGATTTATTGCAAAACAGACATTATTTGTTAAATTACAACATTAGAATCTCAAAATGTCTACATGCACAGAGGTAGTGTCCCTTTCGCCTCTGCTAAGGATGCTGTTACTTCCTTTCCCTTTGAAGATCTAAAGAGCCAACGTAACAAGCCAAGATGTGTGTTTTAAAGTCTGATGTAATGAATCCCTTTCAGATGTGAGATATTTACCGTTAATGGAATAATTTGTTCTTCTCTGTTTCATACAGACATCCCTGCATGTGCATCAAATGAACATAACACACTTTGGTATCAGTTTTCTCAGTTTATTTCCACAATAATTCATGAGTATGCGAAGCACACAGTGATTATTTGAAACATATTGCAGTGGCCATTATAAATATTATGATAATATCACTTTTTTTACATGCTGGAGCTTCATGAGGAGTATTAGGGTTTGATGTCATTACTGTAAGACTTTAGTTGTTAAATCAAGAAAGATTTTATATTTACCTCAGTTGAGGACATCATCTCCACACAACTGGTCCCCACTCATCTGAATGTAATGCTCACACTCAACACTTCTACACAAAACCAGTCAGACCAACAATGTCTGATCCTGCCCAGGACACGACAGAAACGATGAGACACAGGACTTTCAAAGCTACTGGTCCCCATATGTGGAACAACCTACAAGACCACCTTAAAACCCCACAGACAGTGGACTCTTTCAAGAAAGGACTAAAACTTTCCTTTTTATAAAAGATTTTAATTACTAATTTCTTATTTTATTGTGGTTTGCTGTTGTTATGCTGTTCATCATAACGCTTTGAGATTTGATTTGAAATATAAAGTGTAAATTAAATGTATTATTATTAATAGTAATAATAATAATAACAACAATAATAATAATAATAGTAATCATAATAATAATAACACAGAGAAACAAAGAATCAGACAAACAGCGAGTCGCACATGACAGGGCAATTTTGAATGACCAACCAATTTACCACGCATGTTTTTAAATCGTGGGAGGAAGTACCCAGAGAGAACCGACGGTAACACTGGGAAAGCGTGCAAGCTCAACACAGAGAGGCCACTGTTTAGCTTAAATAAGCAACCTTGTCCCAATGAGGTTGCAGTGCTAACCACTACACCACTGTGCAGTCACATTACATTCACAACGTATTTCGCTAAAGTGAACCAACCTGATGGCTGTATGCAGTTTTATTCTGTTCACCCAGATTAGCTCAGCTTTGTAGCACTGACAAAGCCAGCAGGTGTGTTGCGATCACAAGTAACCTGGTATGCATTGGAAATGAGAAGTGAACAATAAAATTAAAACCTAACACTGACATAAAATTAACAAATAAAAGCTACGTACAATCTGATGATCGGGCAGCAGACAGGAGTTTTGGCTACGTGTGAGGATTATCTTCCTTATTTTATTAATTATTATCTAATTTTAGTAACTTCTCTCAATCATCCTAGATCATTTGGCAAGGCACCTTAGTACATTTAATAATAAGGCAAGCACTGTGGTGTGTATGATGAATAGAAACATACAGCTTAATAGAATACATACTTTTGAGTTACATAACATGCAAAGACATGTAAACAAGATCTAGGTCTTGAACAGCAGCATCAACGTTTTATAATAAAAAAAAAATCACTGCTTTGGAGGGCAATATAAAGTTTTAAGAACCAGAGTGATATGTTCCTTTTTGGGGATCTTTCTGAACACATAAGTAATATCAGGTTTAGTTGCATTTGACTTTGGGATTTCCTTTTAGAGACATGTGAAAACTCCATTGCAGTACACAAGTCTACATTTGGATGAACAGGCTTTTCCAAATCCTGCTGCAACCAAGCAACTTGTAAAGCATTTTTGCATTATGCAACCCTCATCACATTTAAACATTGCACCACTTTAGGAAGATTCCCACTAAAAACACACCGATAAGTGTGACATAAAAAACGAAGAAATATTTGTTAACTTTTCTAGCCACCCTGATCCAGTACCCATGGGTCCTGTCTTCCTTCTTGGTCTTGAAAATCAAAGTCAGATTTTTCTCTACCTTCTTCAGCTGAGTTAAAAGTCCCTCCAAGGTTCGACGCTCTTCTATACTACTTTTGCCACCGCCCTGCAATACAGATTGTTACACTAGTTCACAGTTTCAGAAAATGTCTTTTAAGTGTTCACTGTGGAACTACACTGGAATTATTTTCTTACCTCATGGGAAACAGGCTCCAGCTCAGATAGATTTTGAGTTGCAGAGCCATCATAGATACATCCGCCCGGAGTCCATCTGTAAGTCTCTGAAAGGAAATATTTTCCTGTACTTACAAAAAATGTTTATTTATACATTTGGACTAAAACAAGAAAACAGGAGATCCATCTTTATGTTTCTACATTAGTGTAAAATTTCAATCACGTAGATCTTGTCATAAAATAATACAGATCAAATGAGTTATTTGCAAGCGGCAACCTCTGTGAAGCTTATGCAGAAGTACCAAAAATTGCAGTTCCCGCCTTGTCCAATAATGGCTCTGAATTATAGAAAATCTCCACAGACTTCCATGCTAAAAAGGCCAACTTCACAGCAGAAATACATGTTTACAGTCTGGTGTCATGCATGGCTTCTGCCACACCCCAGTTCCAGACCTCATCAGCACTACTACCCTCACCTGCTACCGGATTCATTACTCCTGATTACCTGCACCTGATCATTATTCCCTCACTGCTATATATTCCTCAGTTAGCCTGTCGTTCCTTGTCAGACATTGTCTTACCTAACAACCTTTTCCTGTCCTCAGTTCCTTGTCTTGTTTCCCTTCCCTTCCCTGGCTCTGACTCACCTGCTTGCCTTTGGATTTCCTGTTGGATTCATCTCTCGTTGTCGACTTCTGCCTGTTCCTGGATCTCCCTCAGTCCGTCTCTCTGCTCCCTACCTTGACATTGGACTGGCATTAGGCCACCTGACCCGGTGGTGAATTCTTTTGTTACTCATCCATTTGGATGTTATTTAACCTTGAAAATTAACATAATTAAGAGTGCGTCTTTTTGATTAGCAGATATCCACTGACTGGCAGCAAGAAGGCAGAGTTTACCACAAAGGGAGTTTTTAGCCACTTTTAGCGCACTTTAGTTTTAGCCTTCCTAGTAACCTCCATGTAGCCGGTTAGCACCTGTTAGATCCACATTAGTCCAGTTAGCTCTGAGCTACAGGCTACTCAGAGTTTGACGGACGTCAATTATACACCCCCACACTCAAACGACCCCCTTTTTGCTCCAGATTTTTGCCCATTTTGGTATTTTCTGAGAGCAACAGCCCACGTCACGCTGTCAAGATGGCGACAGTGGGAACCACCGAATGAGCTTTACTTTTGCTTTTCAGAGACCTTCTGGTGGCGTCACAAACGCTTCTTTGACCTTTTTATTGACAGTCTATGGTTATTTGACAAATGGATATTTGAATCAAGCATGTGGGATACTGTTTTAATTGATATTTTACTCATAATCCAGCTTTATTGTGTGGAAAAACATTTAACAGCTCAAGAAGTATTACAGCATAATAACCATGAAGCTCAATGTTGCTGTGATAAAACTGAAAATCAAAGACTCACCAGTGTTAAAGCTGTAGAAGCCAGAGTTTGCTTTTTTATTGCGTTCCTCTCTCAGGGTTTGGTCTCTGTTTGTTTCACTGTCTTCAGACTCTTTCTCAATCAGATACATAATGAAAATTGTCTCCAAGAGGCTGAGCATCATCAGAGCAAAGATCCCAATGCAGTAGAGTGCTACAGGGAACAGCACGTCATTAACTGGGAAATCCGTAAAGTCAGTACACGATTTTACTGCTAAAATAAAATGCAGTTCAATAAATAACCAACTTGTTTTCTTTACCTATAAGCGGAACACTGTTAGATGATGAAGGTAGAATTTCATTGAGAATGAGTTGTAGAACTGTGACAGCAAGCAGCACAGTAACCTTGAAGCTGAGCTTCTCCCCTCCAGTCTCTGATATCATGAAGGAAGCCAAATCCAGACACAAGAAGAAGAGCACAGGAAGCAGGAAGTTCATAACATACAAAATAGACCTCCTTTTCATGTTTATCTGTGAAATTAAAAATAAAGAGATCATATTAGGCTTTTTTTGGACTTTGGGGGGAGTTTCTTTATATATA
>JBAMHX010000024.1:6188615-6200432 GCA_037177515.1 Pseudomugil tenellus
TATATATATATAAAGCAAGCAGAATTGTTCATTAATATGAAAAAGATTAAATGCATAGCCAAAACCATTACATTGAAGATTCTCTTGACAAGAAATTTAATCAGCTTTTTTATTCATTCGGGCAGTTTCTATACCACTTAATCCAGTTCAAGGTCACACAGAAGCAGGAACTTATCCCAGCAATTAGAAAGCAATTAGAGGCAGGATACATCCGGACATGTCGCCAGTCTATCACAGAGAATCAGCTTTTTTTAGGTTTAACATTACACTGAGTGGCACAGAACATATTCAAACAAGAACAAATTAGGTTCAATATCAGCAAATTAGTTGAAAGCAGATCACTTCACAAATGATAATGGCTTAGATAGATCATATAAGCCTACATGGATTTATGTAACCATATCTACAAGCTGGACTGAAAATATTACACAGTCTGAAACAAAACTTAAAATGTGATACAAAAGACATTTTTTGACATTGGTTTGAGCAAAAACACCAGATCTCTGCTGTGGCAAGGCACACTTAACTATAAACATCCTTTTGCATGACATGATTATTACATCCAGGATTGCTGAACTGCTGACAGCGAATGTGATTGGTTTAAAATCCAAGTTATGGATGAGCTGCATGCTGAAATAAGACAGAACCAAGATAGGAAGAAGAGTGAAAGGGGAGATAAGGAAGCAAATATAAACAGTGACCTCAATAAGTCTTGGTTGTGTTTCTCTAAAAGGACTATAAATAAATACATTAAAAATGGTTGTTGGAGTGAAGATTGATTTATTTATTTACATTTCGTCATGTGCAGATAATTAGTCTGACAGATTGGAGTACATCTCGTCTCTTTTTTTCAGTCACAAAGAACATTTTTATGCTTTTCTGTTATATCGTTCACCATTCTGTGTCAGCTCCTCTAAAATTCAGTGCTGAAAATTGTAAGTTCATCAGATACTTAAATTGTTCAAGTCCCCTGAACATGCTGATTCATTTTAAGATGGTTTGGAAATTTTTAGCAGAGTTTTTTTTAAGTTTTATGTTAAATGTTTTAAAGTTTTAATACTGTAAATGAGAAAGAATATTATGGCTGTCAAATTACTCATCTGATTTTATATTTTGGCATCATGGGTTGGCAGCAGGCAATTGTTGATGACCGTGGCCAGTTGTTGATGCGATTCACATGTTTGCTACCTTGCAAAGGAAAGTGGGAACAAATTTAAATTCTCTTTCTGGAGACATGGCCTGATGCTTAATTTGGGCACTTAGAGGGTAAACTAACAACAAAATAACATTGAAAATTCTTTTAAAAATCTCTTTTCCTGACACTGATGGACCAAATACAACTTTTTAAGTGAACTTATACCGTCACATATTAAACAGAAACATTCATACATAAAGTTTGTTCCCAGAGTTTTTTAATTGTTTAGTATTCAGCATTTCAGAGCTTAGATATTACATGTAACTTTATGTTCAGCCTGGAGAATCATCTAAAAGCTGCATTTTGCATGATCATCAGCAACTGAACATCAACACATTGGTTGCTGTGAGTATTAACCATGGCGGATCCAGCAAAGAAATCCAAGGTAACATTATCAGAAAACAAGATTATAAGTGACTGAGGAAGAGATAAGAGCCAATATCAAATGGGCTTTTACTGGCTGTAAGAATCCTGGAGAGGAGAGAGAATGCTAGATAAAGGTCAATTTGCCTTTGTTTGATGAATCACTTTCTCACATTGCCCACTTTACAATTGCTCAAAATTAGCTTCAACAACAGGACGCTGCTGTTGCAAGCACGTGTTAAATTGCATTGCATGCAGTACACAAAACCTGCCATTTTTGTTTCCGTTCTTATTTTATCTCTAAACCGTTCTTATTTTATCTCTAAACCGAAAACTCAAACAAATCAAAACAAGTAAATAAAGTGAAAAAACATCAACAAAATTTTATAGTATTTAAAATGTTATTGAAAATCATTTTTGCACTATTTGGGAAAAAACAAGCAAGAGAAAACAAAATAACATTTTAAAAGATTATCATAACTTGATACAGTTATACAGCTTAGAATTTCTCCAATTTGCTAAAAGAAACGTCAAATTTAGTTTTCAGATTATGAAAAGTCTTTAGTATTGAGAAATTAACTATATCACTACTTAGGTTCATAAAAGATCACAACAATTTGTTTTTAAAAGTGAAATGTAGCACACAGGTACAGTCAGATTTTTAAACCACGATGACCTTGCTAAGAAAGGTAGCCAGGCTGAACACACACAAACAAATTAAACAAAAAATTAAAATTAAAAATGAGATAACATTGCAAGTAATCATTTTACATTCTTATGATTTCCATTCGATGAAGATGAGGGACAGAAAGAGCGATATGGTGATGATATAGAAAATAAAGAAAGCTCTGTTGATTCTCTTGGCCCAGTATACAGACTTCTCCTGCTTCTCTCTGTGGATGAGGTGGAGATTCATGATTTTCAGCAGTTTCTTCAGCTCCTCCAGGATCATCAGCAGCACACGAGACTCTGCCCGCTGACAGCTGTTGTTCACCTGCACACAGTCACAGTGTTGGTACAGAAAGGTTTAAACTCTCCCCAAATGGATTGCAAAGCCAGTGTGTAAAACTGTACATTTGTGAAGTGTTGATTTATTCTAATTAATAATGTTGGTACTGCAAGCCAATAGTTAGACAACATACCTCTTCAACTACAGGCAGGAGTTCGTGCTGCTTCCTCCTGGCAGACACTTTCCAGATGCAGGAACAACACGTTTGTTTTTCATCCTCTGAAAATAGTCAAAGTAATGCACACAATGTAATTTACAGAAACCCTCCTGTTAAAAAATAATGATTGAAGCGCTGCTTAGTAGTTGCACATTCTCAACATTTAATCTGTTTGGCTGAAAATATCATTGAAAAAAACTGTTTTGACCTTAATATTGCATGTTGTATGACTTGACTTTTTTTTTTCTTCCGGCTCTTGAGCAGAGCAGGCGCTTCAACCCCCTTTCTCTCCTTGTGTGTTATCAGCGCTGTCTGTCCGCGTGTTACTTCGCTGCTTCTGCTCCACCCCTCACTGGTGTGGGTGTCAGTATGACTGTTTAAGCGCGATGAGGTCACAGCATAACCCCCCCCACCCTATGTCGTGTGTACTGTTCTTATATGTGCTTTAATGTTGAGGTGTTGTTTTTTTCAAGGTAATGTAGTCTGCATATGTTGTTATGCTGAATAGGATGTTGAGCTTTTTTTCTCTCCTCAGATTATCTCCTGATGTGGTATTTTCCTACCTAACTGCTTAAGGTGTGCCACCCATGGCTGCTGCCTCAGTCTTCCTGATCCTGTACTGTTATGTATGTGTTTATGTAATCTTGGACCAGGCTGTAGTGGAAGACATTTCGTTGTGCTGGGACACTGGCTCAATGACAAATAAACCCTTTGAAACTTGAACTTGAAGATTCTCAAAAAAAAAAATGGCTGAAATTAGTGTTCTAGTTGTTTCAGGTAAAATTTGGACTGGGAGAGCACCATCTTTCTTAGCTTGTTAAGTTCCAGTAAGCTAGACAAGAGCTTTAGCAGTGTGCAACTAAAAATAAAGATGCATCTGCTGTCCGCTATGAAAAAAACCTTATTCCGCCACTCAGTATGTAGGCATGCCAGCTTAATTTAACTAATGTATCTATAAGCCCGTCTTTGGGAGTTGTTCAGGCAGAGCACTGAGCAGATGGTCCGCTCAATGGAAGACGTGTCAGTTGAAATCCTGCTTCATCACAGTCTCTCTTTCATTGTGTCCTTGGAGAAGACACTTCACCCACCTTGCCACCAATTTTGTCATCGATGAATGTAATGTGGGTGAGGTATCGTTCTTGGTGGAGTGTTTGGTGGTGGTTAAGGAAGCTGTTTGTCCATTAGGCTACTCATTGATTGCAGGTGGTTGAGAAAGAGAATGTGCCGCCATACTAATTTTAACAAGGCACTTGATTTGAGATCAACGAGAGAAATAGTTCCAGACATATAGCCAAAAATCAGATTCTTCGTGAATAAAGCGCCACCTGGTGGGCAAACTTTATATCTGATCATTTTGAAATTCGATAAAGGTTGCCCTCTTGGAAACCTAAACAGGTATACGGAGTATCAAAATCCAATTGTAAATAGTTCCAGAGGCAAATATTAGATTTTTTTGTGCATAAAGCACCACCTAGTGAGGAAACCATATATCCCAAAATGCTGAAAATTGATGCAGGTTGTCCCCTTGTGGACCTAAACGGGTTCACCGAGTATCAAATTCCAATTGTGAAAACTGTTTGAGTTGTTGCATTCACACAAAGGATATCTAGCAACGGCGGTCGTGATGGCACAATTATATCCCCAACACTCCGCGTTCATGAATATAAAAAGCTTTGATTAAAGAGGTTAGCGGTGAAATCAGAGAACAACTTGATCAATTAAACTTTCATACACCAATTTGTTGTTATTTTAGACAAAACAAATAAAAACAATACACAGAAAGGAAAAAAATAATCATTATTCATTAAATGATAATATAAAGAGGTTTGAAAAAGAATAGGGATGAAGTATGCATTGTTATGTGACTCACCTGCATGAAAGTTTTCAGTGCTAGCTTGTTCAAATTTGTCCTCTTGATTGTCCCACAAGCAGGGCTGGTACTGGGAATTCTTTTCCATCAGATACGCAACCAAGATCGTCTCCAAAAGACTAAGTAGCATCACAGCAAAGATCACTATGCAGTATGTCGCTGAAATGAGGGAACAGACCATGGCATTGTTGTACATTTTGCTTTTGCATTTCCAGATTAATAAATCCTTTCAACTGAGTGAGTACCTATGAGTGGAGTCTTGTTTGACATGGAGGGCAGGATGTCGTTCAGGATGAGCAGCAGAACGGAGATGGCTAGCAGCACAGTAACTTTGAAACCCAGCTTCTCTCCCCGACAGTCAGAGATGAAGAAGGAGGCAATATCCAGAGTCAGGAAGAACAAGATGGGCAACAGGAAGTTGATGACATGGAGCAGGGGTCTCCTTTTAACCGAGATCTGGGAAAAAAGGTTCAGATGTCAGAATGAATGAATAACAGAAATGATGACGATGATGAAGTAAAAGTTTTGCTCCACAAAGGAATCAATAAATACAAAAATTATATCATCTACAAAGTTATAGTAAAATATTTGGGCTTAAAAGATTTCTTTGGATTTTTGGTTAATTTTGAGTTAAAATTTGCTTAAATTCAAGAAACATTCGCTTCAGAATAATTTAAGAATATAACGCAGACCATTTACTGAATTTCAAAGTCCCTTAAAGTAAAATGTTACTAACAGCTGCTCATGATTTATCAATTATTACACAGTGCTTTCTTCCATCTGGATACTAATATTCAAAATTTCATAATATCAAGTTTTTTTTTTTCTCTTTATTTGTGAACCAAAAGCAGCCTCGATTTGCAATATTTTGGACATTAAAGTGGTTAAATGTCAAAACCCAGCAGTACAATCCCTTTTTTTAGTAGTAATATAAATTATAGGCTTTTGGTGTATGTCATACAAGCAAAACTAATTTATTTTCTCTATTGAAAACATGTTTTTCCATTTGTCCTTATTTCAGCTTGATTTATGGTCTATTACTAGAGGCTGTAAATCAGTAGAAGTAGTAGTTACTATTTATTTATTTATTTTTACTCATGAGCCAGATTTTAATTTATTGATCTTCTATATAAACAGTATTTACTAGGGTGTGAATATTTTTATACCATAAAATTTTTTAAAAAATCATTATTTATTGCCTTGTTTATAAAATCACAATATTGTGATATATTTTATCGCTAGCCTTGCAAATACGCTTTACATTGTATTCGGATACAGATCATGTTGTCAGATTCCTGCCAAAAATGGTAAAAATACTTTCGAATTGCAAACGCTGTTGTTGCTTTGTGTCTGGAAACAATATCGGCCACGAATAAAGCCGACAAGAATACAAACAAAAGCACTTTGTGGCTGGTTGTTCCTGAGTAAAGTCAAGACTCAAATGCACAAGTTTGCACACTATGTGCCCTGCAAGCAAACATGGCGGCGCTCATAATTTGCAAGGGAAATTTGAAATGATTTTTACAAGGCACATGTCAGAAACGAATGGGCAGAAAAGTAATGCAATCTTGACTGGTAAATAGTAAATGGCCTTGTACTTATACAGCGCTTTTCCAGTCATGTCGACCGCTCAAAGCGCCTAACACTACATAGTATACATTCACCCATTCACACACACACTCACACCCTGATAGGCACATCGAGGGCCAGTTTAGGGTTCAGCGTCTTGCCCAAGGACACTTCGACATGTAGTCAGGCCAGAGTCAGGCGAATCGATCTCACAACTTTCCGGTTGAAAGACGACTGCTCTTCCACCTGAGCTACAGCCGCCACTACCTACAGCCGACTGGTAGTGATCAGTGTTTCCTGTGATTTTTTTTTTTTTTTTGGTGGCTTGTGATTATCGTTTAATATTAAAAGAGCTAGGACAGAAAACAATTGAATGCATTATATTAGGTATATTTTGTATGTCTGGTTTACATTACATTGCTTGAAACTCTTAAAACAAAAACCAATATAACCTATTGCCCCCAATGCTTGGATTTTTGCATTTTATTTTCATTTTCTTTGCAGCATTTTTGTTTTACTGGCACTCCGTACAGTGTATCTGAGTTGCTCCCATATTTTGCTTCCGAAGGTGATATTGAAGTTGTTGACAGACAGTTGCAGGAACTCCCACTCTCCCTGTGTCTTCATCACCTCTCGGGAAAACTGTGTAGCACGGGAAGAGTTCGAGAAAGGAAAGAGCCGAATTTCATCCACTGAGGCGACAGAAGAGAGAGAAATTCATGGTGTGAGGGTGTATTCACAACACTGATCAAAATGGAGAGACCCCCCAGGCAGGGTGTGAACCATAATATGGCTGGGGGACCAAATAGCTAATACCTAATAGCTTCCCCTTAAAATCCCTTTATGAATGTTTGGGGGGGAGTCTCTATATTAAGGTCAATAAAGTTTATGTAGATTGCTCACAAATTACCTCTATCCTAAAATGTGACCAGCATGCCTATGTTGCAGGTTATATCAGTTTGCATCATATTCTCACTTACAGAGACCCCCACCCCCTCGCTCCAACAAAAAAAAAAACACTATGATTCGCACACTGCCGTCGGAGTAGTGTATCTCAATCCAGGTCCTCAAGACTCGCTGCGCTGCATGTTGTAATGCCAACCCTCTTATGACACAACTGAAATGAATTAATGGCTAAAAAACAGACTAACAAAGAACCTGATCAGGAAGTTAATTAATCTGAATCAGGTATGTTGCAGTGGGAATGTGTCAAAGACAAGCTGGGCAGTGAGTTCTGATGACCTGAAATAAGAAACGCCCCCCTAAAGGAAAGATTTGAATGTTCTGTCTTTTCTTGCAAGTTCTTTTTGGCATTTCTTCATAAATTATCAACCATACTGAGCAGTACAATAATTCATGGTAATGAAAATGAATAGAAATTTGAGTTAAGTGAGTAAATCACCAATAAATCTATCAATTGCACTTCATATTTTAAACACAAGCAGCTAAAGCAGTAAAGCAGCAACATGACTGATTGCAGCAAACCTCTTGGTCTGCACTTGTACTTAATTCATTGATGTATTACTTTACATCAACAAACTTCCTCTGTAAACATGGACATAATATTACGTGTATGTGGATGATGTGTTGACCTGATGCAGACCAGAAACAGAAAGAAACTGAGCAACTTTACTTTAACAGCTTGTTCGCTTTGCAACCGTGTAATCAGTATCTGTTAGATGACCCTACAAAAATATACTGTACCTAACCGAATATTGTTAGGTAATGCAAAAGATTAAAATCCCTTTATACCTTAAGGGTCTCAATAGAAATGCACAGAAATTACCCTCACCACAGTGTATTGCAGAACCGATGGATATGGAGCATTCCTGTGTGTCAAAGGGGAATTTGTAGACGTCCATCTCACAGGTGCTGACCACTTTCATGTCCTCATCAAAAAAAACTGTCCCATCGTAAGACATGTACATGTATGGATTCTTGGGCGAGTCGTCCTTCTGTATCCTATCACAACAAACACACACCCACACGTCTGTTTTAACAATGTAATTTAACAGGTCTTATTATTGCTGTCACAGCTGCTAAATAATGTTTGTTCAATATTATTGTGAGTCAAAGCAAGAACTGATGTGTGTCATTATAAAAGTAAGCAGATAAAGTCACTGATCTTCTGAACAAACACAGCAGAACATATCATCAGCTTCAGTTAGTGTTTCACACTCAACCTTATCTTTCTCTTATCTTTAAGTTGCTGCGTTACAGTTATTACAAATAGGTGTTATTGTTATCAAATTATTAGTGTTAAATATAGAGTGCTTCAAATTCATTAGCAGCAGTTTCTTTATCTAGTTTAGGTGTTTCATCGTTGGTGATCTTTATCTATTACCAATAAAAAACTCCTAAATGTTTTTGTGGAGATTAAAGCAATACTTCAAAATTTTCCAACTTTAAAAGTCCCTGCTTCAGAGCCATTTTAATTTTACATTTATATTTTTTATGCATAATTAAGCAGCTGTCATTTCTCTGCAACTTCCTGAGGTTGAGAAATCACACTTTACAACATTGTGTTTCAGTCTAACACATCACAGCTGCTTTTTGCCCTACAATACCACAATACACACATAAATATATAGCTATTAACACACTTTTGTATTTGTGATTACCTCTGCCAAAGAGGTTATGTTTGACCAAGATAACTAAAAACAACATGGACTGATTTTCATTATATTTTCAAGAAACTCAAAATGGGACAAAGAACAAATGATTACATTTTGGAGGTGATCATCGTCTGGATCCAGGAATGTTTTGAAGGATTCTTTAACATTGTGAGATGGGGACATATGTCTAGATAACTCTCACAAATGCCCAGATTGCTTGCCAAAAAGTTACAGCATATTGTCAAAATAATTTCTTTGAAATTAAACAAAATTCTGGACACTCCGATCCGGAACATGGTAAAAATAGGAGCCATCACATTATTTGACACTATGCAACTAGCACTAAATTGTAGCTGAGAGTCTGGTGAAACTGAAGTGCCAACGGATTTGATGCATCTCCAATAGTTACAAAGCTATATCCAGTAGAATACTGCCATTATGTAAATATCCATTTTCAGGTACAACTATTAAACTAAAAATTATATCAATGTGATTACAGTTGCTAAGGACATGTTTTCATGGTCAGCGAATCCAATGAAGTGGATTAAATAAAAGTGGGAGTAATATTTTTCGATGCCAGTCACAATATGAAGGGGAATTGTGAGCTTGGTGGAGGTTTACTCTCTCCAAATGTTTTTTAGTTAGCAATTCTGCTAAACAAAACAAAAAAGGACATTAGCAGAGGAAGAATAAGACAAGAAAATAATCAAAATCAGACTGAATTTAATTGGATGGAGTGAGTTCAAAAGACAGATGGATGCTGAATTAACCAATTGTTTGGTGGCACCAAAGCAAAAGTGAGTTCAGTGGTGAGGCTTTAATGCAGCACCAGTTTAATAAACCATAAAACAGGGTTTTGTCCAAAGACAAACTTACTTACCTGCTCAGAAGAAATTCCTCTTTGACCCAAACAATTCCCCCCTAACATGCATGTTTTCCTAAGTTTCTATTTGCAAAACACTGTGTTTCTTTAGTTTTCCACATGTCATCAGCTAGACTTCACGTCTTTTTGTGCTTCAAGCTTACATCTCATAGATGAAGAGGTCCGGCCGCCAAATTAGGTCTTTAGGAATTGAAATCATAGTGATTCCACAAAACTCATCTGGGTCCCATGAGATCCGTTCATCTTTCCAGTGCTGCAGTAAATAGAAAATGTATAATCGATACATGTATTTACATGTATAATCAAAAGGAAAAGTATTTGAGATTAACTTTGTCAACTCACCACTGAGGCCCAAACGAAAGGAACAAAAGTTTGTGTTTTCTCAACCTAGAAATTAAGACACATTCAGACCACTTTCATTCATTTATCAGATTAATTATTATTCCACTATACAGTGATGCTGCACTTACCACAGCCAGGATAGCATAAAGGATGATATCCAACTTCACCACCGTGGTGTGTGTGTGGTCCAGAACCGGTCGGGTTAATTTAAATGCATTGTTGTCTGCGGTCAAGTTTAGATAATCCAAAACATCCTGGTAACTGCACACTTTGCAAGACACTCCATCTATATATAAAAGTCCAACTTTGGTCATGATAAAGTTAATTGTTTTAGTTTAAGATTATACAGCATCATTGTTTGCTATACTGCTGCTTTTATTCATCATGTGTATAAATATGTTATTGGACACATGTTGTAGATCTCATCTGATATTTTACTGAATCTTATTAAATTATGCTTAATTGCAATCTCATTTCCAAAACTAATAACATTACCATAGTTATAATCAATAAATAAAGAATAAAAATAATACAACATAAGAAAATTATTTTTAAAAAAATCCAGTGGTTTACAAATCATTTAAACCCTTTACTGTGACAAATATTGATTTTTGTTAAGTTTAATGAAAATATAACATCAGAATTTTAAGCCTATTTAAAATAATATCCTTAAATGATTTAATCACCTAAAATTTTTCTAGCTTGAACAGTTTGCTAACTTTACTATTTTATCTTACTCTGCTTTAATAAAATAAAATACCAAACCCTCAAAAAAAGTTGTTAGCTACAAAATAGGAGGAAAACTACTGATCTAACATATTATAAGGAAAAGACATGTAAAAATACAAATTTTTAAAGACTTACTTGTTAGAACTACCAGGAGTAGAAAAGCAGTACACAGCATTTCTGCAGCTGAGTGTGTGTTCTAGCTGTATGAGAAGCAGTGCCTTGACTTTAGTCACTGGACATGATGACCAAGCTCAAAAGCTGACTGAAATAAGAAATCCCTCCCATGCTGTCATCTATAACTGATGCTGCATGTGACTAAGAGTAAGGGAGTCTGCAATATTTGGAGTATACATCAGGCTTCGCTTTGATTTTCATGACAGATCCAATCAGGCATGACAGTTTTAAGATGAGAATAAAAAATAATAATCAAATTAGATAAAAAGGCAGGTGGAGGGCCGTTATTGTACTCAGAGATGATGTGATTGTATGACTCAGTGGCGCGGGTGAGAGAACCATTCCAGATCCAGTCTTGTGACTTGTGTAAGTATAAAACACATAAAAGACAGAATTAAAATAAAGCCTAAAGGCCAAAGGTCAGATGTAATTTGAGCCAAACTTCATTAGTAAGTCGATTTGATAATGGCATTGTGAACACTGGCTCCATTTAAACTTAATTCTTCTCATGTTAGTCTCCTCCCGGTCTCATATTGAGCAGCTGACAATTAAACTCCATTTGCTGTTTGAAAGAAAAACATCTCTCAGCCCGCTAATGGCCTTCACAGATGTCCATATATGGAGAATATTGAATCATTTATTAGGTTTTATTTGCAACACATTGAACCATTTGAGACAAAAAGCTGCATTTGTATTCATTTTCATTCTTCATAATAAGTGCATTTTAGATTAATTACTTAGAAAACTAAATCAAATAGTGTGAACATTGTCCACTAATTTACTTATTTTTTTCAAGCAACCTATCAAGTTACTCAGCTTGACAGCACATACATACATTATATATAAATTATACACATATATATATATACACACATTATACATACATAAATACACACACATAAATATATATA
>JBAMHX010000024.1:6200532-6215627 GCA_037177515.1 Pseudomugil tenellus
AAATTTATATATTTATATATATATATAAATTTTCTCATCTGCATGTCATCCAGCCTTGCAGAGGCCAGGTAAGGAGTCAATCATTTGATTTAAGTGTGTTGGACAAGGGTTGCATGTAAAAGTTGAAGTTAAAAGACAGATTTCCATTCTACTTGTACAGCAGGTGAAATTGATTCATATTCACTGTTGCTTCCTAATTGGGCAGATTTTATTTCCAGAAGTGTGACAGATTAGCAGATTTTTTTTTGTTTCTAACAATCTATTTTTGAGCATATAATAGCTCTGCAGGATTACACTGCAGCTGTGTTGCAGATGTCAATTACAGCTTTCTTCATACTCCCAATTCTGAACAGCTTTCTGAATTTAACAAAAAGAACAGCTTGAAAAACATTAAATATCAAAACATTTCAGTTAATCTAAACTGCCTATGACCATTCAGCAACAATGCAAGTGCAGCGTTGGCTCTTTTTTAGGTATTGTTTAGGTAAGTTTTGTTTCAGGCCTGCATTGTATCTTGAGGGAAAATATGTGTGCACCAAAAAAGGAGAAGCTAAAAGCAGCATGATGAGAAACAGTCAAGCTGCAGTGGCAAACCTACAACAAAAATGCAAGGTGAAAAATGCAGCAGCTTTCCTTTTCCATTTTGAGTAGATTAAAGAAGTCTCGCTGTTTACATAAGATTTTGGGGGGAGGACATCAGCAACCACAAGTAAGAAATAAAAAAAAAACCAACATTACTAAACATTGAGGGTGTATCTTAATTGTTTATCCTGAAAATCGGATTAAACAACACTACCATTGAAACATCATAAAAGGAAATAACCTCTGGTGTTTTATCCCTCAAGTAAAGTAAAAAAAATATATAGGAATGAAGAGGTTCTGGTTCAGTTTGTTTGAACATAACCAAATTTAGACACTTCGTCATTTTATTTCTGTCACTTGTCTGTTTATATCCTGCAGTGTTCCTGTTTAGAAATAAAGTTCAGTTACAAATAACTCTACAATTTAGTTGTGTGGGAATGGGATCTTTGGTCCTGGAAAGCATTCACGGCTGGGTGGGAAAAAAATCTAAAAGTTTAAAAACTATGTGTACATGTGCCAGGAGAGCTTCAGCGACCAAGTTTGGAAGAGAAGCGTTTCATGGTCATGGACCGAAACACAAACCAAACTCAGACAAATGAATCACTGTCGCCTTTACATCAACAGGAAATCAATCAGTGGCCATTTAGTTGCAAAAAACTTTATTGTCAGTTATACATCTTTGACATTTTCACACTAAAAAAGGGGCCTTGTGGATGTTTTTGATATCATACTGCGACTGGTGTCCAAGGATGGTCAGTCTGAGCGTTTTGACTGATCACATGATTGATTGCAGCCTGGCTATGTTAGTGCAGTAGTGTTGACCTTAACAGTTTAGCGAATGAAATAGGGCCCTGACAACTGAAATTCAAGACTACAGAAAGATGTGGCACCACTTTGTGTGTATGCAGTGATCCATAATCAAGTCTACAGGAGGGTGCAGGCTGACCTAGATTAACATGTTGGCTTCTTCATCACCTCATGCACTGCCAAGTGTGTTGTCTGGGAATCAGCTAATAGTGCATTAGATGTAGATATTGTCCCTTTTTAGTTATAAGTATTGGGAAAGTGTAGACCTTTACAAAATTTTCACATATTTTTCATCCACCTTCTAAAAAACAACACAGTGTTCTGCAACAAATTAAAAACACATAACAGAGATCTTCAACAACAGGTGAAATATACATCAGTTATTCAGAACCAAAACAACTAAAAGCTTCACAAACGAGAGGAAATAAGCGCATCGGGATGATCAGTATGGGAGAATATATGGATGAAGTTTTTTTAGATTTACTGTATGAGGCTCTTCCCACAATAAATCCCTTTAGCATGGCAACATTATGAAATGATCAACACTGAAAGGTCTGAATCTGGATAGAACAGACCAGTGCAAACACTGTATTCTCATTGTTTTACCAGTAAATGAACGTCCTAGTGCAGCCGAAAAGATAGAGATGCCATCTTTATTGCTTGGTCATACATGTTGATTTCCAGTTACACTACAGTAATACTGACATGCTAAGATAGAAGGGTGTCAATGGAGGGTGCGGGTCAGAGTTTGTGCTCGATTCCAGTTTAGGTGGCATTTAAGAAGTCACATACATTCCCATTCATTGTTCATCCTACATTCTATGTGGCGTCTCCCCCCACTAAAACCAGTTCGTTTCAGGCCGTTGTTTGGCTCATTTCCCACCATTACAAGTCCGACTGCTTCTTGTTTCACATTCAGCATGGATGACACGAAACCTGAAAAGCTGCATGCAAAGTGGAGATGAGAGCTCCCTGATACGAAGAGAGGGTGAGGATGTTTTTTTTTTCTTCAGTAAGGTAAGGTAGTCTGGTGAGAGCTGACATTTAGAGTCAAAATGTCCGACCAGGCATTCAACATACAGTTTATATCGCAGAAGAAGTCAGTAGTAATAAATCAGATTGCTGATCACAGTAGCCCCTGACTGTTTGGCTGGTATTACACTGAGAAGGGGAAAATAAAAGAGAGATAGAGGAGGAGCATGTAATTTTCTAAAGATTATGTTACAATGCACAGCTCTCATTAAACCTACTGGTAATAAATAATAATGATAAGAATAATAAGAAGTAGGCAAATTATTCCTACAACAAGTAAGGTCACAGACGAGAAAAGGTGAGATAAAAGTGCACTGATCATGGAGAGCCGATTCCTCCATTTTCCTCTTTTCACTCTTGCAGGGTTTCAGTTGCAGCAACTACAGTATATCCAGGAAACGCTGATGGATAAAAGGATGTTTCCCTGCTCAGCGAGGACAGTGTCCAGTGTTGCAGCACTATGGCAGGGTAAGAAAAGCTCATTCTGGACGGGTAAGTTTTGTTTGTATGTGTACGGCTGTTACACAATGAGTGGTCCTCGGCGGGGGTGTTTCGGACTTTGGCCATCCCTGTTCTCAATCCCCTGCATCTCCAGGTTGATATTGCTGGTGGAGGTGCGGTGGGGGAGGGGCTCCAGGACAGGCCTATAGCCCCCGAGGTACATGAGGTCTAAAAGAGAAAAGACCAGAAGAAGAAAGAAGAAATTGTGTTTTCAAAATAGAAAATTGGAGTTGAAATAGTTATAGATCCATTCAGTAGTTTTCTAGCTGCCACTTTTAATCATTTAATTAAAAATTGTTCACTTTGCTGAGTTATGCTGACATTTACAATAGTAAATATCACTTTTGAATTTTGTAAACTGTTTTCTGAGCTGTGAACCACACAAATCATTTCACCCAAACAATAGAAATACGATCTGCAGTTGAATGGGTGATTAAAAGAAATCAACTGTTAACTTTATATTTAGGAGGAATGAAAGACTCAGAGAAGCAGATCAGCCTGTCTAGATTTTTTTTTAAACTTTCAGGCCAAAAAGCTGTGACTGAGTTTGTTTCAATTAAAATACAGGCAGCAAAAACCTGCAAGTTATGAATGCACAAGATTTTATCTTGGAGTATGCCTATTAACATAACATTGGCGGTTACCAAGTTTGCACCAGGCAAAGTATCAAAGTAGTTCATTTCTCCATTTTACTCATAACTGGATTACAGATATTGAAGACGTTTTAAGTTGCCCTTTTCATGTTATAATATGCCAAACGTTTTCCATGATTAAAAAAAAAACTAATAAATCTGGGCTTGTTCAGCATGGATAAGGGGAATAAGATCTTACAAGAGGAAGATGTCATACAAGCAACTTTGTACATGTTGCTTCAAAATTTGCATATTGTTCGGCATCAATGGTGCAAGTTTGCTTTTCCATTAGCACAAAGAAATATGTTTGACAGATCTTATTTACAGGTTCAGGTTGATGTAGATGTGGTGGTGAGAAAAGTATTTATTTCCATCAGAAAATCTTGCTTTTTAACCTGAGGGCCTGTTTTAATGAGTAGCAAATATTTTGCTTTGAGAAACGTTTGTCTTTCACAGACTGGTGGACTTATTTCTACGTTTGGAAGATTTTCTAAAGGACTTTTCATGTTACTGATCTGTATCTTGTGAGATTTTTCATTTTTTGCTATTTTTTTTTTATGTGAATTCATTCATTTTTCGCTCTGTCAGACAAAAGTTTTGTTGACTTAAAATTTAAATGTAATATTTTATTTCTGAAAACAGTTTCTGCTCAGATTTCACACAGATCTTATCTGCACTGTCCCATACATTTTGGGGATGGGTTGTGTTTGAGCCACTTATTTTTATTTGTGTTATAAATAAACATTGATGTTTTCATAGCAGTAAGTATATTGTGTACAATAAACTACACTGAGATTGATAAACTAAACAACATTTTTTTGCTAAGTATGTAAATGAGAATGTGTCGGATTAGCATAGGTTGTTCATTGTTGAATACATAAAGGTATTATGTTAATGCATTTAGTATCTTTGATGTTATATAGAATATTACTATTACAGAGGATAATGATTTATGATATTTAATATATTATTATTTTGACACGAAGCTACACAACTAAACAATGATGATTTGTTAGGAAGGGGTGGGGTAATATAAGTTTGCACTTCCCCCACTCCATTTCTATATGTAATTATAATTGTTTAGTGGGTGTTTATTTGTGAGTTGTATTTGTTTTTATTTCTATTTTTTTATTTCTACCAATTTATTTATATTTATTTTCTAATTACATATTCAGAAAAAATTCTTAAACTCTTAAACAGCTAAACTGTTTGATAATTTGAAAGCATAACAAATACACAGGCAGACTCTAACCTGTTACTAAACGGAACCAAATACCGCACATTTCATATTCTTTTTCATGAAATACCTTTTTGCTTCAGTGTTTAAACTAGAATATATTGTGCAAGTATACAGGATGACGCCTACGATTTGTGACCCGTATATGACTGTTCTTCCATCTAACCATTACTCCATACCTAGTCCTCAATGTGCACTGGGCACGACTCCTCATCTGTCCATCCGAAAGAAAGCAAAAGTGGGGAAAAAGATGGAGGAGGAGACAGAAAGAAGAGAAAGACGGGAAGGGAAATGTCCGGGAAAAGACAGGAGATGTGAAGAATGGCGGAAAGGAGAGAAACAGAGAGATAACAGAACTTTTACGAAACATGTCACAACATCCACCATAAAACTCCAACCGGGTCAAATGTGGCTTCGAAGGAACGAGTGGAATCAAGGTTTAAGAATGATGGAGGAAAAGAGCTACACAAATGAAAGAGCTGAAGGCTGTGAAACACCAAACATGTTGCGGTATTCAACACTCCCAGTTTGTCTTTTGTTGTATAATAATTGTAAATAATCTACATATGAGCTGAGAATATCAGTCAGGTGCTGATGTAGGGTTTTCAGTTTTGTGAAAGTATGTCGCAAGACAAAAAAATAATGTTCAAATGGGTTTGTTCCCATCTAATTTCTGCCATATTTCTAAGCCTATACAGTAAAACAGCACCTTTTTTACACCTCATCTGTTGTTGGGTTAAATTAGAAGTATGAATTAAATTGTGAAAATAAGAGGGGACAAAAACAATCAGGAATCCAGTCAACAACCTTTAGCTCTCATCGAAGTGAACCATTGATTTCAGCGAAGCAGAGAGATGGATCGGTGGAAGGCCAGGAAGGGAGATTGAGAGTGAGAAAATGAGGCACTGATGCTTGGCAAAGCGGCTTGGAGCTGGCAGACACTGAACATGAACTTCAATACTTGGGAATAACTAAATAGTTTCTGTCTCACACCCTCACAAAAACAAAGCAAGCATGCAGAAGACGTATATCAGACATACAAGGAGATGCATTCACCCACACAAATACATCAGGAAGAGGGAGGAGAGTGCACGGCTAATCAGTATTAAAAAATAAGTAAATAAAGCTTTGAATTACCACAACACCAAAGGATAGGGATGAAGAGAAAAGGGAAGGTTCCAGATCTCCATGCTGGGCAAAGATGCTACATAATCCTCTGATCACTAGCTGTTAACTAACTTTCTTCATCTGTGCTGTGCTTGGATTTACATTAGCATGTTAGCACATGAAGCTAATGAGTCAGTACCCCTTTAAACCTTTTGACTAATGCACTCCCCACTTTTCCTCTCCTCTATCCTCAGCTCTCATCGGTCCATGTTCGACAGGTTGCCACTCACCGGCGAATCGGCTGTCGGGAGCCTGCTCATTATCCAACCCCAAAGAGGGCGTGTCGCAGTGGGCGACGCCCTGATTGTTATTGGCCAACTCTGGACACCTGCTCCGCCCACCTGCAAGCGAGGGCAAAGGTCAAACAAGAGCAGCCAGGCACAGCGGAGGAGAGGGCACAGGGGTGAGGGAGGATGACACAGGCAAGGTGAGAGGGTGAAGGAAGGGTGCGGGCGGCCATGCAAGCGGCAATGATACAATATTTTAACATTTTCTGAAACATCGGGTGTAAAGGGGGGCTGATGATCCGTAATGTTTCTAAAAATCCTTTTAGAAAACATTCAGCAAAATGACCAAAATGTAAAATGGGTTTAAACATTAAAACATGTTTTTATTTGGCGTTTGACACCGTTATCTATTCATTATTCTCACTGAGGAGCGCATCCACAAGTACAGCTTAAAAACCAAACTCATGAAGAAATTACAATAAATATTTGGGAAAATTAATTATAATGATTAAAAAATGTGAAAAACAGAGATCAAGAAAAACAGATTACTGTTTTGAGCAAACATATGATCTTTTATAATGTATAATCAATAAAGCAGGAGAGGTCTTAGTCAAAAAACATATTGTTTATTAAAGCTGTAGCATGTAAAAATATTATTTTATTTTGAATTAACCATGTATATATTAAGTATATATATAATGCTTCCTCACTGTATCAGCATCATAAAGTCTTATAGAAAACTACTATTCAGAAAGCAAAGGAGAAAAAGCAAAAGGAGGAATTAACAGTTGTAGATCCTGTTTTATGGGAAGTTCGAGGAAATATGTTGGATTTAACATAGGATCAAACTTATCATGTGGTTAAAGAATCTGTGAATGAACCTTCTCAAATCCACGAAACAGGAAGAAAGAAAGTGCTTTTAGAAGAGACGTGGAGCTAAAATACATATTAGAAAAGCCAAACATGTAACTGATTAAGAACATTCAGCATAAAAGTGATGCAAACCTTTTCACTAACTGATACAGATGCCAGATAATGTGTAGATGGATTCTGAAATGGTTGTGTTAAACCTGATTCTTTATTGGAAGCATAGGGACAGAAAACATTTATAGCAGAGCTAAAACCAGAAAACAACTGATTGTTACAGTTGCTTTCTTCAAAGTAACTGCTAGAGGTCAGATACCAGTAGAGACTGTTGTAAGAATCACTGTTGTATTTTCCCCGTAAAGCACTAACTGTGTTAGAGAAAAGTATTAAATAAAGGATAGGTGTTAGATCATCATTACCATGTAAATTTGTACCACATAAAAGGAAAAGTAATGTTTGTCAGCTATCAAAAATGGTGTATATAGCATTTTGATAATCATCACAGTGAGGGGTAATTATGGACAACTTTGCAAATACATGAGCAGAACTGGGTATATTAAGAAAAATTATGTATCACTGTCAAATGTAAGAAATTCAGTTTAATAAAACTCTAAACTGTCTAAAAAATAAAATCAGAGTAGACTAGACCAAATCAAAATATAATAAAATGAAAAATACATCAGAACCAAGCATTCCTTTAAAAAATAATTTAAAAGTGTATAAACAATGAAGTGCACAGATACTATAATAAGGTTTAGTTTCAGAATTTTAAAATATTTCCTTCTTCCACACCAGACATTTATTCAGTGAGGTTCAGATTTGCTGGACCACCATTTCCATTTCTGATGCTCACCAGTCTGATAGTTATACCAGTGATGTAGCTGTCTCTTATCTGTCAGGTGTAAAATATAATAACTGACATGTTACATTTAATGAATGCCTCATGTCTGCAGAGTGCTTTTATAAGTGATTGTGTTTGACAAAGTTGAGTGCATGATTGGCACTTCAGCACAGAAACACACACAGGGCACATTCAGAAGCTTTTGGCAGCATAAGTGTAGATGCGCACACATATGTGTGCATGCAGTTATACATCCCAATGTGTGTGCTCAGCCAGAGTTTGTCAGGCAGCACAGGTCCACTCATCTCCTCAAGAACTGGAAGGTCATTCAAAAACTTTCAAGTGTCTCAGTCTGGCTCGATGTATCACAACACACACACAAGCACACACACACACATAAACCACACAACATTGTTTAGACATTTCAAACTGTAGCGTCAAAAGATGACTTTGTTGTGTTTGCTTCATGCCTCATAGGTCATATACTCACACTTGTTCTACACTTTCTTACCCACAGCATCACTCACACTTTCACACACGCACCTGGGGACTCAGAAGCAGTGCAGTTTCACCTTGCAACATAACAGCAGATGCGGCATTTTGACCTTTGAACTGTATGAATAACACATTTCATCCACATGCATTTGCCAAAGCTGTCTGCATATAAATGAAAAACATGCAAATGCAAGTCATCCGCCTGGTGCTGTTGGCACTGATGATACAATAAAATGCTAGCATGTGCTAAATTGTTGCTACTGGTGTAAGGATGCACTAATCAGAATATTTTAATTAAAAAAAATCATTAAATAAATTCAGAATGAAAAACACTGTTTTAAGATGAGGAAGAAAACAGATGCAACCCATTCAAATCCGCTCATGATTCACTGGCTGCATAATAATTTTGGGTCTGTTATCACTGTCTGGAAACAGGAGCTTTGTGGCTTTAGCACAATGTTGGACATACATACAGAGAAGGATCAATATCGCATGAATTACCCTGATCAGAGCATCCTTTGGGAAGAGAATGTGGTTTGTAAAAACGGATGACGTTCTGCATGAGAAGCAATTCACTCTAACTAGCACGCTGCATGTGATGTGGGGGGAGGAGGGGGGGTCACCTCATGGTACAGAACATGCATTTGGTAAGAGACTGCTCCATCTAGTGGACAAGATCTTTTTTGCTGTTGTTTTATTTCATTGCAGCCATTATGTTTTGCTTTTATTAGTTGTCGTTTTAAATCAGTCACGAGTCAAAGAGATTTAAATAATATCAGTCCATAATCATTTACATTTTATAAATGAATAAATCTCTTTCCTCATGATCTAAGAGCAACAGATGTAAAGGCAGGTTAATAGGTGATTGATGCTCATTAGTTACCTTTCCCATTAGATGGGGATGAACAGTCCTCTTCGGTGACATCGTTTCCCTAAAATAAAAGAACAAAAAAAATGCATAAAATGCAATATTTAAAATAAGTCTCAATTAAACTGCTCATGTGTTACATTCACCTCTGAGTCCTGCTCTTCAACACCCACTGAGTAGTTTTTTTCCTTTGACTCTTTGGAAATCTCCTATGAGAAAAAAGATCCAGTTTGAGACAATTTTCTGATAAGATTATGTCTTACTGGAACCATTACTCCTTTCTCCATCGGTCCATCCTTACCCCATCCTGCTGTGATGGTCCTCGGCTCTCCATGGGAGCATCTTGGTTTTCCTCGCCCTCCACATCTCCCCCATCTTCTCCCCCTGGTTCACCTTCGGCCCCGGCCAAGTAGGACCCTGACATGGAGGACATGGTGTCAGCACTGATGTGGGAGTGCTGCGAGTGGGATGAGGCCATGGACATCACTGACTGGGCCAGGCTGCTGCTCACAGGGTCTGGCAGGCAAATGGAGACAAACGTCACAGTCTAACTCCGGGTTTGGACGACTTTGCAAGATGAAGTTTTCACCAAACCAGGTGACAAAGATCCCCTCCATTTACAAACCAAAGAAACTAAAATTATGAGCAAGATCATTGCAAGAGAAGGGAATAAAGGCTTAAACTCCAGCTTATAAACAACACTCTTCCCAGGCTGAAAATCCTTCTAGCAAATTCCCCATAAAATCTGATCCAGTGGCTCCATCTGACTGGACACTGCAAAGTAATCTAAATCCTTCTGTTCATTCAGCTAAAATAAGAAGAAATTGACCGTTTGTGATCAGTGTTTGAATATAAATATGAAGAACAATAACCTGCCATGAGGAAATTGCCACAGAAAATTTGAGAACAACAACTGCAGACAAATAAAGTAATCTCCAAATTAACATTTTACCATTCGCCTGTTTTAAACTCTTATTTCACTCCCATCCTGAGTTTGAGCATGTAATTAAACTATTCCACTGTCGCTGTTACGATGCATTCATTAATTGTCAAAACTTTTAAGTGGCTGCAGGTGAAATTTGAACATGTGGCACATTTATATACATATGACTCACATTGTTTCTGTAGTTTCAGACCACTTAAATCAAAGCTATAAATAAAAATTGACCTGTAGCCATGATTAAAGACAATTCTTTCTGTCTCTTTTTACATATATTAGATATAGATAGATATTGTTGATACATGCATTCGCACACACATGTTGAGATCCTACTGCAGTTTTAAAGTGAGCATCATGATAAGTTCAAGCATTTCAAAATTTCAAATCAAATGTAAAATATAGTTACAGTCTCTGTTGAGCCCTAAAACAAATCCATAAGGTGAAGCATAACATTTTATGGTGAACGCTTGGTTGAATGTTATGGTAGGATTGGGTCTGTGTGTACCTTCTGGAGAAGTGATGGTGGAGGAGAGTGGGGTGCCTGTGCAGGACAATTGGTCGATGGCTCCAGACGAGGAGAGAGTCAGGTTTTCACTGTCTGGAGTCACTCCGCACTGTAAAACACAAAGAGCAGCAGTGAACTCACACACTCATCTGCACACACCCCACAGCAGCAGGAGATATCTGAAACTATGAGTGTGCACTTTCTGTTTGTCTATATGCCACATACCCCCTGTTGGTCCACTACTAGTTTGTGGCGAGAGGCATCTGATTCACTGCAGGATTTCTCATCTTCCTCCTCGGGAAGCACAGAGGAATTTTGGGAAAGTGACCTAAAAAATAACATCGATGTTAATTAAAAAAAAAAAACAACACAAGAGGATTTTAAGCACCAATTTGCAAAAAAACTAAAGTAAAAAGGAGATATTATATGAAGTATGAATATACTAAATGGATACGCACATGGATCTCAAGCAAAAGAAAGTGTTTTGCTGCCAGCTTCAAGTGTGGGTGAAGTAAAAGAAAACTGAGAATCAGATGAAAGTGTTGCATTTCAGCCCCTCTCTCTTGTTTTCATTCATTTTAAAAATCCTTTTTCATGAAAGTAGTGAACCAAATAAAGTTGCATTAACCGCATATTTTCTTAAATATTTGACAGTTTAACAGTCCAGGGTGTAGTCTGCCTCTCATCCGATAACTGCTGGGATACCCGCGACCCGGAATTGGATGAAACTGTTAAGAAAATGAATGTATGGCTGGATGTCGCGGGTTTAAATGAAATACACAAGCACTCACTTTGAACCGCTTTTCTTCAGTTTGAGTCCCTGATTGGAGTTGGAGTGGTCAAGAGGGGAGAGGGAGCGGGCTGGCGCTGTGTGGGGCTCACTGCTGTATGGCGGCAGAGCCCCAGAGACGTGGCTAGGACCAGAGTGGAGAGGGGGAGGAGCCACAGAAGATGTGTTCAGAGGCCCATTTAGAGCCTCCAGGAGAGACACTGCCTCATAACCTGGAGGGATATGTTCTGAGGCCTGCAAAGACAAGAGGAACATTAGTTTGAGGTGACTGGAAATAATCTTTACTTTATATTCAGGTGATTTATCTGCATCAGTTCAGCTGTACCGAATGTTCCTCCGAGTCAGAGTTCTGAGACGTGATGACAGGGTTGAAGCTGGTTGGCGACAGGGGACTGAGTTTCTTCCTCATTGCTCGGATTTGCAGCAAAGCTCTGAATGCTTCATGGAAAACATGAATATAAAGAACAGTTATTTAAATAATGTCAAATCTAATCATTTTTATAATCAATCCTATAATTATACTCATTAAATTTCACAATGAAATTGTATACATTTGTAAATCATGTCCGGTTTAAGGTATTAACTTAAAATGTTTACAAATGCAAACTGTAAGAAGCGGTTTGTGTTGAACCTGTAGAAATAGAATATATTAAACAGATAAGCAGATATTTCAGCTGAGAATCCATTAAAACAACCATATCGCTGTTTTCTCGAACCATCTCCTTCTGAGTAAACCTCAAAGCAATGAGGCTAAATTTATACCTGCTGCTTAATTTCAGATGCAGTTTGCTCATCTGTAGTAGCGGTGCAGACGCAGTTATTTAGATTTTTTTTTCCTTTCAAGCACATTTTAATTCACTGGAGAATATTTTCATCTGTTCTGAATTCCCTCAATTACTGCAGAATATTTAGAGAAAAATAAACAGTTTGTTCTTGTAAAGGTCACAAATTTTTAGAAAGCATATCTTTTTGTTTGTCTAGATGCTTGATATAAGAAATTCAAAAATGCCGTCTCTATAATCTAACATTCATGTATTATAACAATAATCTTACTTATTTAATTGGTATTAAAAATAAAAAACTATAGAATTATTTTTTGTATCCCAAATACTATAACCTATGATGACAGTTTTTAGATTCTTTGAAGGTTTTTTATATTTTGCTATTCAGATATTCACATTCTTAGGAGAACCAACAAATTACCTCAATCTGATTCTAGGCCAAGTTTAGCCTTGGACAAGGCTGAGCTTTTACAGAAAAGCTGTGTGAAGAGTGGTGGGATGATTACCCCATAGAACTGAATTGTTTCTGCTGCAAAAGCCATTTTAACTAACAGCTAAGTGATAAGTCAGAATACGTCTGTAAATATTCTATTTTGAATTATTAATCCGAACACTGCAAAGTGAGATTTTTCTCTGTCAAAATAGAGAACCAGTAATTTCAGTTCAATTAATTAGATTAAACATATGCGAAAACATGCAACCTCGAATGGTTTTGAGAACTCAAAGGGCTCATTATTAACATTTTAGTCAGCCATTTTAAATCCATTATAATGACTTATTAATGTTTTGTTTTTGTTTTTTTTTTTGCTGCATCGTAGATATAAACTATCACAAAATGTATTTTCAATTGCAACTCTGATCTCTGGTCTGTTGACAGAACCTTTGCCTTTAGCACAATGGAAATGTTAAGCAAAGCATTAGCAGTGTTACTGGGTTAAGTCCTGGTGGATTAATTCCAGTAGTGGAAAACACTTTTCAAACCAAGCATGTCTCGTTTAGGAAAGAAACTCACGCAGTCTGCAGATAGGGCAGCAGTTGGCTTGATAACGTAGTGTGTCTGCACAAGCATTGCAGAGACACAGGTGTCTGCATGGCAGGATAAGTGTGTCTCGCACATCAGACAAACAAACGACACACTCCGCACTGTTGTCACTGATCTCATCATCAGCTACCTGCATGCAAAAATCAATGAAAGAATAAGAAGAAAGAAATTTCATACAACTGAAACATGAAAGAAGTGAATAGAGATTTATTGCTCTAAACGACATCACATCCCATTAAAGGGGGTTTAAAAAAACATCTTGTTTCTTTTGTATTTACCTTTGATTCCTGACTGTTGTATTTATTTTCTATCCCATAGATCTCTTGGAGCAAGTAGCTCACTCCATCCACCTGGGAAAAGGAACATAGTGAAGAATAAAGGAAGCTGGTCATGAGTCAGGCGTTTTATTCGAGGGGAAAATTAAACTTTTGTCTTTCAAAAGCATGAAAATGTAACACAAAGGAAGGAAGGAAGGGAGTAGGGAAGAAAAACAGGTGTAATTACCACTTGTTTCTGCTTCAAAGGCTTTACACAGTAGCTCCCGTCCATGTGCTGTAAAGGAAACCAACATTTGTGAATTATTATTATCAATAATCCCCCATCTATAATGCCAAGCCACTCTAAAGAAACATCATTTTGCCACTGTCATGTTTTGTACACCCATATTCAACATTAGTGTTATATATTTACGCAGTAGGTGCTTCTATCAGCACTGAGGCAGTGTTTTTTTCATGCTGTAACCAAAGTTTATTTTCTTTTATATTCCATTATATATTATATTCCATTTAAAATTAAAACCTGTATAAAGACTGACTGTGGTTTAGTCGGCAACCATTAAAGACTGATCTCATTCTGTAGTGGAAATTACTTTTATCCCAGAGTGTCGGGAATATTATGGTTTTGCCCCGACCGCGTCCGCCGCAGATACTTCATGTTAACGGAATAACTTGAATAATATTCAGTTTAGAGTTTTTATGTTTTTCATATGCATAGATATCATAGAGAGGATGAACTGATTTGATTTTGAGTGATTTGTCAATTTAATTTTTTCTCTGGTTTGGCTAAACCTCTAAAACTATTCGTCTGGTTGACCTCAAATCAAGCACAAATGAAAGGTCATGACCTGGAGATGTGTCACACAATAATGTCATACCTGAATGTTTCTATATTTGTATAAGTATTCGAGGATTGGGAAAATTGAAGATTGGTGGTGTTCAGCGATTTACCCCTTGTCATCGCCTCCAACAGCGTCGTTTGTACTTCATAGATGTAAATAATGAACAATTCACCACTGTACAAGTATACAAATTAAAACCCTACCATTAAAACCAGAGGAAAAAACGTATTAAAAGCATCCATGGGTTCTGAACCTGATATCACTTAGGTAAAAAAAAAAAAGATAGAATAAGAAAAAATGATAACAACAACACTGTCCAATGGGATGCTGAATCAAAAGCAGAAATTGTTTGAGGATATCATGAAGACCATATCCTCAAAGCTAGCACGAGAGGAAACACTCAACTTGTTTCCAGCCATGCCCATTGCACAGCTGGTGCAACAGTGCTGTATGAGTATAAATGCTGCAAGGCTGTAATTAATACTTAACCATGTATGAAGATTTTAGAAAATTATATCATATCCTGCCATCCTTACATCTTTTTTAAAGAAGGTATTTCTTATTTCAGTCATACAAAACCACGCTAAATTCTATGGAGACCCGTATGATTCATAATTAAATAAATGAATACAACATTTTGAAATAAATATATGACCATGAAAT
>JBAMHX010000024.1:6222839-6240076 GCA_037177515.1 Pseudomugil tenellus
TATATATATATATATATATATATATATATATACTAAAAAATGATGCACTTTATCAATCCCATCTTTATAATTTCTTTTTCTAAGGCTAATGAATAATGAAATATGAATGTCTGCTTTATTTAAGTTGTTGAAATATTTTTTATCCATCTTGAAAATAACAGAAAATAATTTTGAGACAAGCAAACAAATTTGCATCTAATCTTTGAACTTATCCATTGATGCCTGTCTGTGATGCTGCTGTTTATGATCTATCATGACTAATTCATTTCTACATGCAGCTTTATGAAGCCATGATGGAAGCCAGTCCAAACAGCGTAAAAAATTGGTTTAAAAAATAAATAAAAAGAATAATAGGGCTGCTCCTATTTAATGCTATCCCTGCATGGACACTAAAACAGTGTTAGTATCAGAATGAACGATCAAATGCAAAAGAAAAAAAGAGAAATATTTAAAGCAAATCTGCATCATGAATGAAAAAGAATAGACAGTCTGTGAAAGCACAGGTCTCCACTCCAGGTTGAGGACTGAGATGCCCTGCAGGCCTGTCAGGTATGATGGTGATGAACCCACATCATGCCTCTGAAACTCGGAATTCATCTGCATTTATAGCTTTGGAGCAGTTACCAAGTCCGACTTGTTGTATGGTGACTTACCAGATTTTGGTGGATAACGATACACCGAATTGGACGGAATATCCACTTCTTCCACGCCTATGTTTTGTCTGCTTGTTAAAGCTCCCATTTCCAGTCAAATAAAAACCACAGGACTTAATGGGCATAACACTTCAGGGTCGCTTTGTGCGCCGCGTCTCTTTATTCTCTATCATTTAATCCAGTTCTTGCTGGTCTGTCCATTTCTATCGGGTCCAAGCCCCGCCGTGAATCTGACCGTCCCAGGGATTAGTAGTTGTTCTCTCTGCTTATCTCTTCGTGGTCCACGGAAGAGCTGGTTGCAAGGCTGAAAGGAGCCGTAGTAGTCGCTTTAACAGCGGGGAAGCGCTTTCATAGTGCGTCGCAGCCGCACAGTTGGCCAAATCTAAACCTTCTTGCCTGTATTTTTACTTCATGGGGCATAAAACAGCTCGTCGACATCTCGTGGCCCTGCTGGATAATGGTCAAGTAAAGCCGATGCTTGTTGTTGCTGGATCCTGTCAGAGAGGTCTGTGGCTCCCCATGACGTCACACAGGCACAAATCCGGACCGTGGTTTTTGCGCAGTCCCACTCTCCACCAGCCGCTGGTGACGAGCCGCTTTATAACGTGACCTTCCTACGCCAACCGTGCTGGCGGCGTTGACTGCAGTGCAGAGGACGGACCTGTGGGCAAGCTTTGCTCTTAACTTTAACAACGTAGAAATAAAATAAAAGGAGATTTTTATTATCCTTTAGCTAATAGTATTTTAAGCAACAAGTATAACTGTAGAGTAGCTACAACGACTACAGTTCCATAAAGCGGTAAAAAAAATGAATGAACGCATTACATCCAGAGTTAATTCACTTTTAAAAAAATCAAATTAGAAATAAATATCTATTTTAATTTAAACAAACCCGCTCTAATAGTGTCGTTAGCTTGGCTCCCGGACAGCAGGGGGCAGTGTAACGGTTGAAGTGACAGAAGAGAAGGACCAACGGCCAATCAGCAACGGCCAACACGAGCGGAAAAAAGGGGGGAAAGGAAGCTCCACTGCCGCCATTTCACGTGAAAAGCAGCGCGGTGGTGGCAACGCGGAGAGTTTGTTATTTAGAGAAGACAATTGATTTTATACAAATACGTCTGCTGGCGTCTTTAAAGGTAGAAAAAAAATCTTACAACGTAGGGCCTAACGGCTATAGTCTTATCCAACGTGTCTTGTTGCTTGAAGACGGGAAAAAATGAGCTACGGAAGGCCGCCGCCAGATGTCGAGGGAATGACCTCCCTTAAAGTAGATAACCTGACCTACCGAACATCTCCAGAGACTCTGCGCCGAGTCTTTGAGAAGTACGGCCGCGTGGGTGATGTTTACATCCCTCGGGATCGATATACGAAGGAGAGCCGTGGTTTTGCCTTCGTACGATTCCTCGACAAGCGTGATGCCGAAGACGCAATGGACGCCATGGACGGCGCGCTGCTCGACGGGCGGGAACTGCGTGTTCAGATGGCCCGGTACGGACGACCCCCGGACTCCATGTACAGCCGCAGAGGGCCTCCACCTCGGAGATACGGAGGGGGATACGGACGAAGAAGCAGAAGGTAATGTTATTATAGATTCACTCATGAGTATGAAATTGCACTTTTTAAGAGGCCTACAAAACCACCACGTTGTCTGGTAAAGTATTTGTAAATTGTCCTTGTTCTCATATGAAAGGACAGAAATGAAAATAAGATAAATGTGCTGCATTTTTTTATTTAAAAAAAGAGGAAATTAGGGTTTTGTCTTAAAGGAAGTGGAGGTCTTTATATTGAACAATGGTTCTGAAAGTGAAAGAACCAACAGGGATGGCTCATTTATCCCATTGTGCTTTAAACATAGACACTGTCATGCTATCCTAGTTTAAGCATTTAATAAAATGTTTTTTGTTAATGAACTTTGATAACTTTGTTTTTCTTTTTTGTCTTCAGCCGTTCTGCGAGCCCCCGGCGTCGCAGGCGTAGTCGCAGCCGCTCCAGGAGCAGAAGCCGTTCACGATCCAGGAGCCGCCATCGTTACAGCCGCTCCAGGTCCCGCTCCTACTCCAGATCCAGGTCTAGGTCCAGGTCCAAGTCTAAGTCGAAGACTAAGTCCAAGTCCAAATCAAAGTCCAAATCCAGAACCCCAAGAAGGAGCAAGTCAAAGTCTCCTTCCAGGTCTCGTTCCCGCTCCAGGTCCAAGTCAAGAAGTCGAACGCCACCTTCCAACAGAGGGTCAAAGTCCCGATCCAGGTCCAAATCCAAGAGTAAATCTAAATCTCCAGAGGACATCGGGGCAGAGTCTTAACCCAAACTTGGACGCAACATGACGGTATTTAGGGGAAAGGGGTGGATTAATATCTACGTTAAATGTACCTTTTGGTTTGTGTTCTGCAGTCTTTGCAGTCAATTGCACACAAGCAGCAAAGTCTGCAGAATGCTGTTTGGGAGTAACAGAAGTTAGCGCTGTAGCTTTGTGTGTGCTTTATTTTTGCAAGCATGCCCAGCCAATTTAAATCATACACAAGCTACATGATATTTGGGTTGAATGAATCAGATTTCAGGTTAGATTATTTAATCACATTTGCATTTGTGTGTGTATATTTGTGGGAGGGAATGGGTGGTTGGGACGTGGGATGCTCACTCAAAACGTTCACCTAAATGTGGAATTCTTTCCTCCAAGCTGCTGAGTCCTGTTTGCAAAGAGAGGAGGAGGAGAAGGAGATGGGGGTGTGGCAGTGTGAGAGCAGTTAGTGTGTGATCCGCCCATGTGACCTGCCTGTTGCTGAGAGCGATGGCAGTTGCTAAGGAGCAGGTAACCGAGGCAATGTTGGTTGCTATGGAGCAGGTCGTCATGGCAGTGTTTCGAGCTGTCAGTTGGTGTATGAGGTGGTGTGGTGAGGTACGTTCACGGGGACCACAGGCAGATGCACTGAGCAGTGTTCCCACCTGTGCTTGTGGTTTCCTCCGCCTCTCACAAGGGGAACCAACCCTGAGGTTTGTTTTTCAAATATGCCAGAGTGTAAGACTCTAGAGAATTGGGACAGGAAAAAAAGGTGTTTAAACAAATGTGAAGACTAGCAGATATGTTAGGTTTATTAAAAGAACATGTTTTGCATAGACGTTAAATCATTGTAGTGTTAGTTTATATCAGACCAGTATGTTTTTGAATATTCACATCAGCTGTAGGGTTTGATTTTGCTCTTGTTAACTCTTGTTTTGTCTTTCCTTCCAGATCTCAGATGATTTGAGCGTTTGCTGAGGACATCAGGAAAAAGTCTCACATTGAGCAAGTGGACTCCACTATTGGCACTGAATGCAGACTGAAAGGTTATTGGAGCTTGGTCTAAAATTATATTTTAAACATTTGGTTTGACGTAATATGCAAAAGGAATTTCTGTAACATCCTTTGTAAAGTCCAGTTCATTGAAAGGGACTTGTAAGGTGTCTTTTGCTCGATTTTTCCCACCTTGCCGTTTTGATTGAATTTGTATGTTAAATCCTCAGAATTAAAGCAGAATTTTCAGCGAGATCTCTTGTTTAACACACTTTCAGGTTGGATATCAAAAGTTTCATTTGCGAAGTTAATAAAGAAAAACGTGTCACATTAATGTTCACAGAACTAAGTTACGTTTTCTTCATGTTTAAATTTAAAATATGTACAGTGATAAAAATGCCACTTTGTGATCCAGCAGCGTAGTTTAGAAGAAAAATGTTAGGAAATAAAGTTGCCCTTTTTTCTGTCTGGTTAAAGTTGCTTTCCTATGACTCTAACCCTCTTTCTTGTATCTTTTGTGCACTAGGCGCAGTTGTGTAGCAGTTGAATAATGCTGGTTAGCTGTTAAGATGCGGTGCAGTGCGGTGGTGACATGGTGTGGCGTGTTGCGGTGCTGAGTGCCCGGCACTGTTCCGGGGCTCGACCCTTCGCTGCCGTATGCCGGTTTGTAAGATCACAGATGTGGCAGATCATCCATCCTCTCCTGTCTTGTGACTTCTCCCTTTTCCTATGTACTGTTCATACCCTCTCTTTTTTTCTCCCTTGTCTCTTCTGTGGGTTATCCACTGTTAAACTGGTTTTGCTTGCTTTGAAAATGGGTCCACTGTGACTCCTAGTGGAGGATTTAAAGGGCAGTTGTGGCAGACTGTGAAATTTTTTCTGTTTTTATTGCATTCCTATGTGAATTTTGACGACTTGTAATTGCTTCAGGTGAATGCTAATAAACATCTTTGGTGTAAATATGTTGACTTGTCGGTGTCCTATTTTAAGTTTCGATATAAAATGGTTGTTTTGACTAATTATTCCAATTTTATAGTCTGAATTATAGAGGAAAGTAAAAGGTTTATCAGATCGGAGTGTGTGAAGGTGTCAGATTAGGCAGCTGTTCCATTAAACTGGATGATTATACTGTTGTGTTTTTCCCAACACAATTGGCTTTATGCACCACTACTTCCTGAAGTTAAGACAAGTTTCCTGTCTTTCATTACTGGATGAAGTGATTTAATCCAGGTGTGTCTGACCTCAGTAATCGCAACAGCAATGGCCAGACACACCTCGATTAATCAGTTTATCCAGGAACAAGGAAACAAGGAGGTAGTGCAGCTGGGCATGAAGCCAATGCAAGTTGGTTTTTAAACCAGCTTGTTGGTGACTGATTTGTATTTCTGGGGGGTCATGGAGACAAATCTCTGAAAGGGCAAAAGGGAAAAAAATGGTGAACATTTAAGCATATAACAGATTAGGAATATATCACTGATCAAAGGGGCATGAAATACATGAATATGCTAAAGATGATGCCGGTGGGGAATGAGTTGTAAACGATTCCAAATGAAGAAAAGCATACATTGAGCTTATTTTATTTCATATGATACCTGATGTGCCGACAGAGCAGACTGCATCCTCACACCATTCACAGAAACACCCGCTCGACCATTGATGTCCCAACAAGTTTCCCAGAAATGACTGAAGTAAGAAACGTGTAAGATCTTCCAGCTTACTGAGCTAGAAAACCTCATCTGCGTGTTCTTCAGACAGGAAAAGTGAGTCATATTTACTGGTTTGGCCAAATATGCAATGATCCTGATGTAGATAGGCTTCTCCAGGGAAAATATTTTACATTCACTTTTTTCCAGTAACCAGTGTTTCTGACATTCATTTTTATTTTAAAATGCAAGATGAAGGGGGGGGGGGGTTAACAACATGGACCACTCTCTCAGAGGTCACTGATGGCACAACAATCAGCCATCTAAATGTAATTTGATTAAATGTTCAGTGTAAACTGATTTTGACTTCTCTAAACCAGATAGTCAACTGAATGCAGTGTGTGTAATTGTTGTTTATGATGTGCAAGCGATGAAATGCATGCTGCAACAAAATCAAGTGTGAACAGACATGTAATTGGATAGGTTTTATTTACTTCGTACATTAGATACTATAATTTTAATAAGATATTTTTTCTCATTTAGTTTTCGTTGATACAGGTGACCCACCCTTTCTCAGCATGTGGGCCTACTCCCCCCCTAGTTAACAATTTCCTAAGCACGCCCCTGCAGAAGTGGCCTGGATGTGCCGCTTAGCTTTAAATAGCTCAATTTAACTGTAAACACACCGTTGGTTTCTCTGTGGGTTATTGGGCCAAATTATTCCGCAGATAAATGCGCGTGATTTTATACAAAGTGTTTTTATTTCCCTCTCATTTTGAATCCCTGCTTGAAAGGTGTTTCCTCAGGTGAGAATACCTCAATTGCACGTTAACCCGCTTGACTTTATCAGCCTGCTCCTCCCGTACACGGGTTCTGTCAGAACCCATTTCAATGAAGCGAGTTTGTCCCGTTGAGGAGATTAACGGCGCTCACAAGTAGTTCCGAGCCGAGCACGTTGCAGCTCGCCGTGCCAGCCCACCTGTCCAGTCCAAGTACCTGCAGGGGGTGTGGAGGCGTAACCGGAGGATGTGACGTCCTGGTCGGACAAGAGATTGTCCTCGTATCCCTCCAATGCTGGTCGTTAACGTTGACGTTTGGTGAGGATTAGCACAAGGAGCGGGATGGCCGAGTGAGCTGGGCGCGCGCAGGTAAAACGGGGAAAGCGGAACAACTATCAGCCAAGCAATGGATGCAACTTTTGTTATATCGGCTCTCATTTTCACGCTTCTCGCTATTGTGGTCGCAACGTCGGTATTCAATGGCTCCTCGCCTGCAGCAGACTTCGCAAACGCACGGAATTATTTCCGACACAAACTAGAGGGAGGATTAGAGCAAAACGGCCATGTAGGCGAGAAGAAGAAGAAGAAGAAGAAGGAAGTGGAGGACTGGACTGAGATAAGCGGGAGCTCACACGATCACTGGGATGTAGTTAAATCTGTGCTTTCAGTAAGTGGCCTCTAATCTGTCTGTCATGGTGTACAAACAGGGAGGTGTGGTTGTTTGCTTTCTTAAAGTGTTTCATTATGTAATTCTCCTCTAATCTGGCCAGGTTGCTTGGCAACGCAGATGGAAGAAACACTAAAGTCTTATTAATTTGACAACTGTTTCAATTAGGTATTAACTTTCAAACAAAGCAATGAGAATGAGAAGAATTTTATTAGCACGTGTGTTTATATATGATTAAGTGTAACATAAGTCATAAATATAGGTTGTTCTGATTTATTAGATTTGTGCACGTGATTCAGTTTGATGATTAGAACCGATGCATTCACATGTTTAACCCGCTCCAGTCCAGATTGTTTGTTTCTATTTACATAATCTGTAAAGTGCTGCAGCAGTAAGCAGCTAAACTAAAGGAGTCTGTAAGCTAGGTGAGGAGAGAATGTTTTTCTTGTGTCCACCCCCATCTTATCACTGATCTGGTGTATAAGCCCTCTCAGGTGTCCATCAAGCCAACAAAGTTCCCGGTTACTCATCTGATGGCATCTGTGAGGAGTCCAAAGGATAATGGCAAACATCCCTCACAGGACATTTCAGGACACAATCAATTGTGCTATCATCGCTCCATCACCATGGCTGGATTTATTTATTTATTTGGTGTATTTCTTTTATTTATCATTGAGGGTTCATTTATTTGTTTGCTTCTTTATAAAAAGGCAGGTTAATTAATGAAAATGTGAAGCAAGCTGTGGGCCTACAAGTTGATTAAAGTCATTTAAATCCAGTATTTTAGAAGGTAAACTAAACACGATACATGAGATGTATTTAGATGCATCACTTCAGCAACATAAACCCAACAGGAGTCAATTCAGTTGTTTGTTTCTTGTTAAATTCACTGAAGAGAAAGTGGTTTTGTTCTTTATATTCCCTCCATCCATTAACGATAGCAGGATGTCTCTGTCACACTTGGAGCAGAAAATTGAATTTCAAATTATAGATAAATGTAAGCGTTTCAGTCTCCTGACTGTAATATGTTATTTAACTCTATGAGTTTAGCTGTTGATGGTACAGAGATTCTTGAAAAGCGAAACGTCTGGAAAATGATTGTGTGATGCCGTCTGACAGGAGGAAGCACACCTCCATCCTCACACAGAAGAAGTATCAGCAACCGAGCACTCCTTCAGGTCCAGCCTGTCCGTCCCTAGTTGTGGATCCAGGCACATGAGTTTAGAGGTAGACTCGTCGTCCGAGGCTTCATCAGGGAGGAGCCGCAAGTCGTTCATTGGGCTCTCTGATACGGAGCTCCTAAAGTGTGCTTTCTCTTACCCCCAGACTGAAGGAGCCACAGAGAGCCCGGGGAATAATGGTGAGCGTCTTTAATGCTCTGAAACACTTGTTAGTTGAATATTTCAATATTTACTGTCTTAGTTAGGTAATATTTCAGCATAAACTCACATATTGTTAATTGTTTAAGCAGAGAAGATGGAAACGGATCCAAACAATTCCTTGAAGTATGTCCCTGGAAAGTCACGATCCCATCATTTAGAGATGATGATGTCCAAAGACGAGTTGGAGGCAGAGCAGAGGTCAGTAAAAACTACAAATATGGAGTCCATTTTCAGACGAAAATCATCTATTAAGAGGCTTTATGGATGACTTTTTTTGGAAAAATATGGCGAGTCAGACATTTTAATGAATGATCTTCTCTGTAAATGATGTACTATAGCTCCAAAACCACATCCTTCTGTAATCACCCATCTCATACTATCCCATAACTACAAAAGAAAGATAAATAAATAAAAAACTTTTAGCTACATCTCCTGAAAATGGCCGCCTCTGTGTCACTTCCTCCTCCCTTCCTTTTGCCGCTTCACGTGTGCTGTTCTCTCTCAGAGCTTTGCACGTTTACCCGCTCTATCACCGCTCAGCTTTAGGCTGGACTGAGTAAAACAAGCTTGAGCCCTTGCCAGGCATTAGCTGGCTGGCCAATGAAAGACAGGAGACTTAAAGCCGAGGAACCGCTCAAAAGGTTTGCTCGCTGCTTCAAAGGAAAGTGTTTTCTGTAATGCATCTGCACGTCCTGCTCTTATCATTGCAGGATTCACTCCAACACAGATTTTAATTATCTGTGAGTCTGAGAAAGGAGCAAATATGTGGTAAAGTATGAGTTATTCTCACCTCTTTATCCCAGAAGAGTCCCTTTCTGGCCATTGTATGAAAACAAACAACTCCAGGCCAATTTGCACTCCCAGTCTTGATCTCAGCAGTGATATTTGCCGCTGCAGCTTTTTATCCTCATGTGGCCATGAAGCGACTGATAACTATGCAGTGTTGCTGATCTGATCCTGCTTTTCCTTCCCCTGCTACCCCATTATTACCCATTAGACATGTGTTTCACAGCAGGTGTTGATTATATCTTCAGTGGACTTTCAAGGTTAGTTTATTCTTTGACGACTTTCCTCTGCCGTGTCACAAGGGTGAGGAAAAGAAATACAGCACTGAGACGATCTAATAAGATAGTCGTTAATAAAAGCCACCAGTCGCTTAAGCCCCTTTTTACAGATCAATCCAGCCATGTAGCCACAACAGTGAGCCCCACACGAAGGCCATGTCCACATGTAGCCGGGTATTTCACAAAACAAAGATATTTTTCTTTGATTTGGCCTGTGATCCACACCAAAACGCAGATTTACCTTTAAAATATGATTGTTTAAAAACACTCAGACCAAAGTGAAGATATTCAAAATTTCCGGTTATAAATCTGCATGTGGACAGTTAGACCCGGGGTTTTTGGTGCGATGATGTCACACGCACAACCTTTGCTTACAACATGGATGTCCTCAAAACTCTGTTAGCTTTATCAATTGTCAAGGCGCTTCGTGTTTGTTTTTTATTACTAACACAAATACTACTGCACATAGATGTCCTCTGTCCTCTCGGAGGAATCGCGGGTTAATCTCCTCACATAAAAGGACAGTCTACTGTCATATGATCACCGGTCGATGTTGTCAAAAAAGTTACCTGCACACTGTACTATCTATCTGACAAGGGTAGAGTACGAAAAAAGGTTTGATATGATTATGAATGGGCTTCACAGCGTGGTTCTGCAGATAGGTGTGGATGGAGTTTTTTTTTTTTTAAAGGGAGGTGGTGTGGATAGGTTTTTTCTACTAGCCAGAGGGAGTAAAATATACGGTTTTACAAATACCCGGCTACGTATGGACATGGCTTAAGCCACCTTTGCTCATTCACAAACGAACTACAGAATTGGACTTCATCCCGCGGTGTAGGTCCGTTTACAAATCATTACGAATCAGAATCAGAAGAAGCGTAAAGTTAACTGGACTGAGTTGGTATGAAGGTTTAAATAAAATGTGTTTCTGATAGACGCCTCATACTATTACATCAAATCAAATTTTATTTGTAATGCAACGTTTCTACATTGAGCAGCGCTAAGTTTTTTACATGTTAAATACAGTTGTTTTATATACACACGTCAGATCATGGACACACACTTATACAAACATACTCTTATATCACAACACTAAAACTTACAATCAGTCTCCTTAACTAACCTGCACTTAAATAAGTACATTTTTATTCATCTAGCACCTCGAAAGATAAAAATCACTAAGTGCTTCACCAATTAACACAAAACATAGACGATAAAACTAAATGAAAGCAAGTTATAAAAAAAATTATTTTTCATCTGCTTTTTTAAAACAAACCACTGAGTTTGCAGTTGTCAGGTTTAGAGGAAGATAAATGAATATCTAGCATCTTGGCACCAGAAAATGATATCCTGGGGATCCATTCACACCAGGAGCTAGTCGAGGACGCAGACCGCAGAGGGTGTCCCCAACAAAACAGCCCTGACTCTACAGGCCCCCATCCACATTACCACCAAATGCAGCAATGCAGGGGCCATCCCCATGGCAACAACCCTGCAGACAGACTAGGCGTAGCCCCCAGCGCGGAGGATCTTCTTGAGGAAAACACTGGAATTAACAAAGATTTTAAGAATCAAAAACTACTAAAAACAACATAAACGGATTAGAACAATAAAATATAACTTTTAAAAAAGTTAGCATTTAAAATACATGAGATAATAAATCAAGTGACAGATATATGATAAAAAAAAGTGGATAAAAGCAGAACAATAACAGTGATACTAAAATAAACTAAAAACCAGAGAAGATAATCTAAAAGCAAAGTTGGGTCTTGATCATCAGTCCTCAGGTTCTCTGGCAGGCTGTTCCACAGTTGAGGGCCGTTGTGATGAAAAGAGACCAGTTAGCACACATTGTTGTGCCCCATGACGCTGCATACATCACGCATCGCCAAAAGTTCACATTGCATGCCTTGATGGCGAGTTGATGTGTGAAAACTCACATGCAGTAGCATTTTCTATCAACGGTGTCAGCTCAGGTGGATTTACTCTGTGCGCTCATTTCACTTCTGGTGTTCTATCAGTTTGGTATACTCATCATATAAACTTTTTTTAATGTGCATATGTACCATCTAATGTAGCAAAACTTAAAACGTATATTAACACTACAGTTTTCTGAAATGTGCTTTTTGTGGTGAGGGTTGTAGTTATGCCTTGGGTTAAGCTTTTCAGAAATCACACCTAAAGCATATCAGTCGTAGTTTGAGAAAGTTTGTGAAAAGGACTTTTGCTAATTGTCATCTCCAATCCATTCTACTCGATGACCCTGTTTGATTAATTTACTAACGGATGAAATATTCACAACGATATAAGAGACATTTCCAAAGAGGTGAAAAAGTGAATTTAGTCTGTTTTTGTACCGATAGTCAAGCATTTGACAGTTTTGTTGCATCCCACAGATAATGAAAGTTTGTTGTATTTTCTGTTTTAATTTTTCTTTAATTTTATGTTTTAAAACGCATGTTATTCAGAATATATTTCTGTAATTCCTGTAAACATTTTCAGACTAGAGATATCATTATCGATCACACATTAGAGCAGTGAAAATCTATGAATTATAATTAATAAGTACTTTTTACTAATAAAGTATAAGCCTTGATTTATTTTTTTTAAAGAAAAAGTTGAAACAAATGGTATTTGTGAAAGACATTCCAGTTTAGCATTGACATTTATACAAAATAACAAATGGTTAGATAGGGGAAAGGAGCAGAAATATAATAGAAATATGGATACCTCCTGACATCAGGTTTTTATTTGCAGTTTTGTACCTAAATGGCACATTTTATCTGCTAAAGATGACCATATATCATTATAATAGACCACAAGACAGAAATACAATTAAATAGTCACATTCATTTATGATAATTGAAGGATTTGGACCATCCATGTCTTACCACATTCAAGTAATTGTTAATGTAATTTCATAAGCTACCCTGGTGGATTTGATTTGGATGAATCATAACATATTTGGATAGAAATGTTGTAGTATAGAGGCTGCTCTGTATGACAAAACAGTCATCACCTCGTGGTTGTTGTTTTTCCACATTACTGTAACCTACAGATCATTTTTAGCAATGTGACTGAATGATCTCTGATACATGTGTTCTATTTTGACAGTAATATCAATTTTCATCCAGATATGATTTAATTTTTTGTTAGATACAAATGTGATTAATTATTTGGAACGGGAAAGTAAATGCTTGTTTTTTTTATTCAGTTTAATAAATGTTTTCTTTTGTTTTTTGGATAAATAAACCAGAGTTTTGTGCATATGTTTATCCAATAAAGAGCTGCTTGGTTTCCAATAAAGAATCATTTGTTCCCATTTTGTATTTTTCTTCCTAGAGTGCAGCGTGAGCAACTGGCCGCCATCTTCCAGCTGCTGAAGGAAAACAAGGAGACATTTGGAGATATGTCAGAGGGAGATTTAGAGGAGCAGCTCCGACTCTACTCCGTCTGAGACTCCTGAATATTATCTACTTCACATCTGTGCTCTTTCACTGCAGAGCTCACCTGACAGACTATTCCAGCACACCAAATACACACACATATATATATATATATATTAATTCACAGTATTCAACATGACTAAGCTGTCCCATCTCACGACAACTGGAATCATTTGTGTTTTACCATTTTCAGTCTTTTCCATGTGTCATGCATACACTCATACAGGGAAGCAGGTTATTATGCAAATAAAACCAGAAATGGGATTAAAGAATTGTCTTTTCTATTAGATGTGCATAACTTCCCCATTGTTGTGTAATAAACCAGATTATTGTGAGGCAGTGTGTGTTTTCTGCTTCACATTGTTTGTGTTTTGCCTGTAAGCTTCATAAACCCAGTCACCTCCGTGGCAAAGCATCACATTTCAGTTTGCTTTTCCACCTGGTAATAACTTTGTCTGGGTTGTCTACAGGGGGTGATTAAGGAAGATGACGGGAAGGAATTTTTAGACTACTGTAGCTTATATTTGTGTCCTAAATCAGGGGCACACTTCAAGGTACGGATTTGTCGTGATATTCGCCACATTTAATTCGTTTGGCACAGGTTTAGCTTGTAAGGAAGGCTACAAGCTTCACGTGTCGCTTTTGATGGGTAAGATTGAGAAGAATGCAGCAATTGAGTCCCAAAAATGTTTGTTTTTCATGTATATAGCTACATACACATGTTTGTGCCATAGTAGCATTGTGTCCCATGACCACAAACTAATTTAACATCAGTATGACCGTGAATGTTTTCCACTGAAGTTAACGTGGATGTATTCAGCTAGAGAGCTCGTCTGAGCAACCTCCTCCATTCATTCATTTAATTTAAATCAAGGTAAACTGGAGCCTATTGCATTTATTAGAAGGCGAGAGACAGGTCACCTGTCAATCACAGGCCAACCGCCTCCATATGTTGGTAATTTAGACACAACAGGTAAATTAAATAAATTTTAAAAATTACTAGCATTCTGTTATTTTTTCAATTTTTTATTTATTTTCTAGTTCTATTTTATTTATCTATCTTCGTGGGGTTTTTTTGTGGAAGAGCAGGATCACTAATTGGATAAACATGGCATATGTAATTGCTAGGCAACAGTGGGCTGGGGCATTATGGGTAATTCTCCTACACTAGGTAGGCATGTCTCATTTCATTTCAGTAAGCGCTCTTAGGAGTGTGCAGAGGCTTATTTGTAACACACCTGCCAAAAGTTAGTGTTTTGTTTTCTCCTTTAATCAAAGAGCTTCTTTTCAGGTATGGCGGGTCAGAATCTTAAGATTTCTTTTTCCCTTCTGATTATTTTAGTCAGTGTTCCTCTGTTTATTCTTTCAAGGGATCATTTACCAAAAAGCATGAGGTAAGGTTTTTTTTTTTTTTTTGTATATTAGCTGGGAAACCTAAAGATAAAGATAGAAACTTACTAGTTTTTCTTATGTCAGTCTCCTAAGTTTGTTCATTTTTATAAAAAGAAAAAGATTCATCATTTGTCCTAATGCCTTTCTGTCGTTGTTAATCAACTTTAAAATGCAGCTGGAAAACCTTTTCAGGAAACGACAGCTCCAGAGAAAAAAGCAGCTTGTTCGGTAATTATGCTGTATTTTTTTCACCACATCACACAAAGCAAAAACTGCTGATACAACCCAGAGGAGCTCAGAGACTAACCATCTAATTGCAACATCCCCACAAGCTGAGACTCCTATTCCCATTATCTTCCACAAATCCTTCAGCAAGCTTCCACAGTGGGATTTTGATGATGTGTATAATGAGGATGCCCCACCTAGACTGACGGTGAGAATGTTAAGACAATAAACTAAAAAATGTTTGACCTTTCTTTGTGTGGTTTGGGTTAGGTAAGCCATGCATTCACTTGTTTGTTTGCTTTATTTTTTTCTGAATTTTTTTCACATCTTGAGCTACTATCAGTTGGTTTGAATAACTTCTTATTGTCCGTTTCTATATTTTGTTTCCTGAGCTTTCACTAAATGAGTTGTAGCCATATAAACATATTTAATAAATTTGTCTTGTAATTGATTTTTTTTTTTGTAAAATCATATCCAGACTTGTCCTCAGTCTCTGCGAAACTCCAAGGATGAAGTTTTCCAAAAGGCTTTTCTTCCCAACATACGTTTGTTTCTGTGCAAAGACAGTGTTGACATGAGGGAGTGGAATCGGCTGTCTCATTTCAACAGTCCTTTTGGTTTTATGCAATTAAAGTATGATGGTAGGTCTTCATTTGTGTCTGAACCAGATTGTTCCTGAGTCAATATTTCATAACTACATTGTGAAACTGATGAGCAACAGACACATTTTATTTCCTTGACTCAAATATTTACATATATTTTTTATTGGGGAAGTTTCATTGTTAGAGAATATTTAATCTTTTGATTTAATCTCTATGGGGGATTTGACCCAAATACTTTAAAGAGAAATAAATACTAATCCATATAAACTGCTTCATATGTTTTACATACAGAATCTTCTAATGATTCATATTCAAGAAATCTGTCCTGGTTTCAGTCAAGTATTTAGTAAACCTTATATGTTATTTTCTTTTAATTTTATGCCTCTGAACAAAAACAGCTACACATTTTTAATCATGCTCATATTATACAAAACTGTAGCAAAAGCAGGAATACAAAATTTCACATTACAAAAATCTATATTTGTTTCTATTTAACATGCTTATTTTTTATGTTTTCTGAATTGTTTCACCACTCAGAACTTTTTAAAGTGTAACTAACCAAAGGAAACAAGTTATACTACAGATAAAAACAAGTAAAACTATATATATATATTCTAACCAGATCCAGAACAGAAAATGGTTGAAGCTCAAAACCTGCAGTCTAAACCAAACCAAAAACTTTAAAAATAACAGTGTAAAGATAATTGGAAGTGTTCTCTTTAATGTCATTCCATTCATTCTCAAGCTGGAGCCCTGACATGTTGAGACAAACGTGATTGGAACAACTCTTCAGCTCTTTTATTATTCTTTACACCAGCTTGGATGCCGTTCACTGTTTTATGTCGTCAAACAGTGATAACACCAGTCAGTCATTGCTCTACTCTTTAGTTTTCCCCAAATAGTAGATGTATGAAAAAAACTTATAAGCATGAAAACTTCAGACTTTATGGGGGACTATTAAATTTGAGCTGCTGAAATTTAATATAAAGATCTATAAACCTGAAAATTCTCTCTAGATTCACATAAAGAAGTGAATTCCTGTTTTTATTTGGTCATTTAAGATATTGCAAAATAAATTCAGTTACATGCTGCAGCTTATATTAGCAAATATCATGTTTTAACAGCACATTATTGAGCTTAAGCGGCAACGACAAACTGTTCATATTTTCATTTATTTGCAGATGTAATGGCTTCAGTGAAACTGATTCCAAAACCGAAAGTGCCTCTACTCCTTCCAAACCCAAACGCTAATGGCTGTGTGCGCTGCGCAGTGGTGGGCACTGCGGGAATCCTCAATGGATCCAGACTGGGGGCTGAGATTGATGCTCACGATTATGTGTTTCGGTAAGAAAGTGTGAGAAATAATCCTGTTTACTGAGACTGTTGCATAATAAGGTTTTAAAGCCAAGACTTAAGTGATTAATTGTGGAGACTATGTGTCACACATTTGTTGTTTTTGAATGATGCAGAAGTAAGCACACTAAGCACTCATTGTTCCAGCTGAGACTATATATGATGTGCACCTCAGTTTTGCTCAGGATGGCACCAAACCGATCCCTAAACCAATTAAACTTGGACAGAGTGTAGTGTGTGGTTTCTTCCTCTGAGTCAAATGGCGATTTAATGCTCTGCATTCGCGTGTAGAAATATACACGGCCAAAAGAACGGCTTGTCATTCTATAGATTACCGGAAAACACAGAGAAAAGGAACAAATGGAACCAGCTCTACCAGCAGAATATACAGTTAACACTTTATATCATGTAGGCTGTGGATTTTACATTTCTAGTTGGCCAGGTTTCCTCTTACCCAAACAAAATGACACGATCCAGATATTAAAAGTAGCCTGACTGGTGGAACAATTGAGTACTTCCTAGTTTAGGTTGCAGGACATAGTTCTCAATTTGGATTATTTTGTGGAAACTGTTTTTTGTTTTGTGGTGTTCTTTTTTTTAATGGCGTTCTCTCACATTTCTAGTTAAACACAACATGTTTGTGATCTCATGTGACCGTTATGCACACCAAAAGTGTCCTGCATGATTAAAAGGCAAGGCAAGTTTATTTGTATAGCACCTTTCATGTACACAACAGTTCAAAGTGCTTTACATAAAAACATTA
>JBAMHX010000024.1:6269844-6291077 GCA_037177515.1 Pseudomugil tenellus
GTGTGTGTGTGGGTGTGTGTGTGTGTGTGTGTGTCTGCGGGGGTGTGTGTGTGTGTGTCTGCAGGAGTGTGTGTGTGTGTCTGTCTGCAGGTGTGTGTGTGTGTCTGTGTGTGTAAATACATTGTAATTACTGATGAAAATATTTAGTAAGTATGAAATGCATGGTAATATTATATCTAATGTTTAATGGATGTATAAGTCACATATCTCCAGCACCAAGTAATAGTAACTATAAGCACTAGATCACAAATAATGCACATTGTCGAGCTTTCACAGCAGAGAGCCACTGCTTTTTTAAAGCACTGTGTGCTAGACTCTGCAAAATATTTCTATGAATATGTTACTTGGCCAAATTTGTCATTTGTAAGTGCCTGTAGGTGGCTGGGAGGGGATATCAACTCATTTTATTATAGAGTGTTGGTAAAGGACAGTAGCAAAGTAGCTCTTTAGCATTCAGCATGTGTGCTCCCATGCGAATCTGAAAATCTGTCATTGTGCAAGCTTCAGGTGGAAAGAGGAAATAGGCTACATCATATATGCTGAGTTCCCTGTATCCAGCCAAGGTTTTAAAAACTTTTTTTTTTATTAAACTACTGAAGTTATCTGAAAAACAATTATTTATTTTATTTTCATTTCATGAGACCAAGGAAATATTAAAAACAAGCAATAAAATAAAAAAAAGTTCTTATTAATGATCAGCAAGCAACACTCATATTGTTTACGTTTTTAGATATATGAGCTTATTTTATTGTCTGTCTCCAAACTGGAAACCAAACCAATTTAGAAATACATAGCAATACATGGTAATATAGTAAACCTTTTTTTCAGGAGTTGTTGGGGGGGGGGTCAAAACTTGATGATATTTAGTAAGGATGACTCCATGTCTGAAATGAGGACATTGCCTATAAATTCCTTTTTATTTTTGTTTTTTTCAGTAAATGTGCCCTGTCCAGCATCATAGTGAGCAGAATGGTGCCCTGGCTGCTGCATCCATCCAAAGTAACCCTAATGCAAACACATTCCCTTTGTTAAGAGGAACCTTATGGATAGATATCCCCACTTTTTATGGTTTAAGTACTATTCTTTATTTTTAAAGTATTCTATTCTGAATGTACACATTAATGATGGATCTAACAAGATGTACATGAATGGATGTACATGAAAGGAAAAAGGAAATTAAAGAGAAAAAGATAGTGAAGAAAGGAATTAAAAACCAGATACAATATAACAAGATGAGCTGTTCAACCTAAGTTTTAGATTTATTAATAAGCAGCTGTTTGCGCATAAATTCACCCTGTATTGTCCTAAAACATGCAATTTAATAATAATCAATAGATTTCATATAAGTTGAAATTTTGGCTTAAAGGTGATTCAAAACCTACTGCAAGACTTCATTTTCTGAGAGAAAAATAAAAGTCATTTCTGCGCTTTGTTTCAACTTCATGTCACCGTCATTTTGAAATACACCAGAGCTGTATGTAATGATGCAGGTGATTGGGGGAGTGGGAGGAGAGCATAGGCAAGTGTGTGGGGCACAATAGTTACTGAGTGTTTGGCAGTCAAGAGAGCGTAGGAGAGCTCAATGGGTTTGTTGAAATTGTTGTATTCGTAAATTACCACTCAGGGAGGCAAAGAGCTCTCTAGCAGCAACTGCCCCGTTTGTAAAGTTCCACTGCTATCAGACTACCTGTCTAAGAGTCAGAGATGTTTGAGCATGCTCAGACAGCATGCCCCTGAAACATTTAAAGCACAATGTCTCAGTGTTAACAGTGCAAGTGAAGAGGTATTAAGATGTCTGTTGCTACCCGGCACTGATGATAAATTACGATCCAAGCACAAGAGACATATTGAACCATTTTGTCTTCCCTTTGTTGTGGCGGTTATCTCAGCCATTCATAAATCGCTCAAACATTGTCCCTGTGGATGCACAGTGCTGATATTGTCTATTTGCATTCACAAATAAAAAATCCCTCAAGAAAAACAACATGTTTATTGGAGTTAGGTTCAAGACCAGACAAGCGTAATTTTGTGAAGACATATTAATTACTGAAAAGTCAGTATCAAACTCCTTATCTTGAGGTACAAGCACCTTACAGAAATAAACAATCTTTTAAAATCACTATTTGAACAAACACCCATGCCATACAGAATTTATATATATATATGTATGTATATATATATATATATATATATATATATATATATAAATATATATATATATATCAGCAGATCAGCAGAAGTTATTTTGCTTAGCATAAAAATTAAATATTTGTTTGACCAGAATCTTGGTAGTTTTTTTATCTAAAAAAAAAATAAATAAATAGAAAAAGGACTTTGACAAACTTTTTTTTCTTACTTCTATGTTTTTTACAGATGAACAAAATAAATCATTCTCAGTGATTTCCATATTAGCTTCTTGCTTGTTTCCAAAGTATAGGCTAAGCTAAGCTAGTTAGTAGTAGTAGTTCAGGACCAGAAATGAGGGACAATACTTGTACATTCTGTCTGTGAAAGAAGAGGAAGACCAAACAATGGCGATCTTTGTGAAACGAGATGAAGAGGCTGCTTGAAAACCTCTGAGGACCTCTGAATCCATCTCATACAATGTTACGCAAAGTAAAACACATAGCTCATAGCTGTTTCTGCAGCAGGAACAGTCTGTTAGACATGCAACACCTCTGAACATTTTCTTCTGGAACATCATTTATGATCCGAATGTGGATCAGTGCTCGGTTTTCGGTCTGTCAGAAAAAAACACGGAAAGTAATCAATTATAATTGGTCTGACTGTAGCAGTTCAGGTTAATGAGAAAACTCAAAAGGTCAGATGATTTTGTGCAAAACAAGTTTATTAAAAAGATCTTCCACTGAAAAGCTTTGAATCAGGAAAACAATAAAGACAGTTATTAATTACATTTATGGGAAGCTTTTACTTACATTCCACTCCTGGGTGGAGGTTGAGGACTGTGATGCTGTCAAACAGATGTTTTCAACATGTGGGTGGTCTCCAGTGAAGCAGCAGTTTCCTCGCAGGTGGACAAGCGTTGTGTTTGTTTCCAGATATTTGTTTCTGCAGCTGAGGGTGGAGAATTAGGCCACGCAGCTTCTGCTGCTCAGCTCCAGGCAAGCAGGTGGACACAGCACCACCTGCCTGACGCTCATACATGTCTGAACAAATTAGATCGGATTTGAGATTACAGCTTTTATTCACTAATTGTACAAATATCAGACATTTTGCGTCAGATTGTTTCATTTGGATTATTTTTAGGTGTGTAACACAGAGTCTCAATATTCCTGATTCATTACTAGTCTCAGAAATTATAGCATAAAAAAACTAAAGTTTTAACTGCATAATCTTAAATATTTTATATTTAATATCTATAGCATGCATGCATGTTTTGGTTGTTCTTATTACTTCAAGTTTTATCTGCAAGTATCCTTTTTGTGTGGGTCATGTTTTTGTTTTATGAACTCCTAGTTTATCTGATGTTAGGTGTTGACCCCCCATCACTGTTAGCAGTTAGCTCAGGTAAATAAATACATGTGTAATTTATTAAAGCACCTAAATATTTACTGAAGCTGTAAACCTTCAATTGAAACCTCTTACAGGTTTGTTTCTTATATGCACAACAGATTACATAATGTAAATTCTTTTATGCGTTCCTGCAGACAGATTAATTTGACCTTTTTTTCAAATATGTGACGTTTTTATTCACATACATCATCTTAAACTCTGGACAGATTACATAGAAATGCAACTGGAACATACAGTACGTCTGTTAAACATCTGCCAGCACGTATTACATATGCAAACATTAAATACCGGTACTACAAAGTACAGCAGGGTGACAAATTTTCTATAACGTGTGCATTATGTGATCACGGGGCCGTGCTATTTACAGTTGTCCCAAAATGTAGTGTCTTTTTACCCTTTGATATAATCTTTTTATACATATTAACACTTACAGTATTATTCTTTAATGGGAGTGTTGAACGGATTCTCTCACACGCGCGGACGCCACATGAGCAGTTGTTTTAAAGCACTCTACTTCACCATAAATAAAACAATTACAAAAAAATATAGCGCACTTTAAACTGAGAGATGGCAGGAAAAGCGCTTAGAGTGGAATAAACATAAGAGATGGAGAGTAAAAGAGGAAGTGGGGGCTCTGGTTTCCAGGACAGCGAGTGAAGCAGCTTAAAGAACCTGTTGGAATTCCTGTGAAAGACAGCGGTTTAATGGGAATGTTTGAAGCGGGGACAGACTGCGGATGGTGGCAGCCACTAGCTGGAACAGAGGACTGGCGAGAGAGAGGCGTTTCCTGGCATGGGTGTCCTTTGAAGGCAAGCGTCTCTCCTCTTTGTAGAGGCCAACATAGAAAGATGTGCTGAGATTAGCAAACATCAGCGACGCAGAGGGTTAAAAAAGTCCGTTGGATTAGTAGTGTGTGTACATTCACAGGTAAATCCCATCATACTAAGGCTCGGGAGGTGCAATATGTCAGTGTGTGTTTGTGTAAGCTGCTCCTCCTGAGAAGTAGAAAACTAGAAGCAAGGCTACTTTTTCTTTGAATTGACGCTCTTGCAGACCCAATTCATTCCTTCCTGAAAAGAAGAAGCAGTGCAATGAGATCACCAGAACGCCGTGGTGAACAAAGAGAAAGCATAAAAATGAGAAACCTGAATTCACCTGGATTCCCTCACTGGTGAGGGCGGAGCAGGACTGGATCTGCCACATGCGATCCCGGATGGTGTGCAGATTGAGCCCCTCTGCAATTTCAGAAGCTGGAGCTGCTGTCAGGAGGTCCTGCTTGTTTGCAAAGATCAGCACAGGGACGCCGCTTAGTTTCTCCTCATCCAACAGCTCGGCCAGCTCCTGAAACAAACATCCAAAAACACACATCCTGTGATGAAAATACAAGTTCTATGATTATAAACACCAGATACTCAGAAAAAAAACTAACATTTCTTTTTGCTTCTCTTGTCTTGATGGGTTAAAAGATCCTATAAAAATAAAAACATTGGTCCTGTACACTGACAGAGATCATCACCAGTAAGCACATTCTTTAAAGGAATATATTCAAATAAAATCCATCTCATGGTCGTCATTACAGATTTAATACAGTAGTCAATGTTTTTTAAAAGACAAGAGTTTAATTATCAGCAATTATGACAATTACAACGATAAAACAATGGTGTCATTTCAAGTTATTCTTTAGGTCAATATAGACTAAATTTCCGTAAAAGCAGGCCAGATGTGTTGGACACCAAAACACAGACAAACAGGTCATTATTTTATGACACTTGATACACTTTCATCCTAGAAATAAAAATTTGCATTATGTGCAACCTGAAAGTACATGATGATTGTACCTACCTGACCCGTTTCCTCAAACCTCTTCCTGTCCGCACTGTCAATCACGTAAATCTGAAACAAATTTTTTTATAGTTATGTTTGTGTCAGATTCATGTGTTGAAAACAAAGCTGCACTCAGGCTGAGCAAATAAATACTGTAAATTACTAAAAATAAGATCTCCTTACCAACACATCAGTGTTTTCAAAGTAGTTTCTCCAGTATGGCCTGATCTTCCGCTGGCCTCCAATGTCCCAAACATTTAATTTAAACCCCTGAGACTGTACGCTCTTAATGTTAAATCCCTGGAGGAATCAGTAAACATATAAATAAACAAATATTACACACATCCAAACAAAATCAAGTCACGTTATCATTTGTTCTAATGCTGGTGGGCTGCAGATATGCACGAGAACATGTTGTCCTTACCTGTGTGGGGGTGATGTGGCTGATGTCTTCAGATGCCAACTGTTTGAGCAGCGTGGTCTTCCCACCGTTGTCCAGACCCAGCAGCAGTATCCTAACCTCTTGGTCTGGTGTGCTCTTCAGCTTACGAAGGATGGACAGCAATCCCTGTCATAGTGAAAATATCCCTGTGAGTTTACAGATCTTACATGAAGCCATCATTATCACGAAGAGACAAAAGATCGGCCAAAAAACACAAGAAAACTATTCAAAAGAAGTAGAAAAAAGACTGAAATGTTCACAGTGACACAAAAATAATACTATATTTACAATAATTTACTACAAAACAACTGTTAGGAGATAATGCCAATAAGTTGCATGATATGCAGTTGAAGATGAATAAACCCATAAATCATATCTGCATGAATGTGGTCAGCATGTGTTTATTCTAATAAGGATGTTTATGTGCTACAAATTGAGGACCCTTTAACACCTTAGTGCCTATTTGTTTCCCAAGCCGTCTCTGGCCAGGGGGGACAGGAAGAGCTCTGTCGCATTTAACCACCATTACAGAAGCACTATTCTTTCCTTCGTCCACCTGGACTCCTCACTAACGGGCCATGCAAGTGCATCTCCAGTTTCCTCTGTGGATCTTAATAATGAACAAACACTCTCATGTCCCCGGCGGTGCACAGGGACTACTGCTTCTGTGAACAACGTCTGGGATCTTCTTTGATATTCTTAAGGGTTAGTTTTTAGATTTTTCCTCATCATGCTGGGCTAGTTAGCGGCACGCAGCCAGGAGGTACGCTGAGCTAACATGCTAAGCTAATCTCCCTTGATAACTGAACGAAGCAACAAGGCAGCTTTTCCATCTGAACGCTTTTCTCATCAAGTTTCAAACAGAATTACCCATTAAATTATCTGTTAACACAAGTTTGCACGAGTGAAAGCAATTATTTATACAAAAAAGCCTGGTGTTTACACTTAATGACTAATTATTACGATAAATTAGACTCACCATCTTGTTGCCTTCTCTCCTAGAGACGCCGCCGAGGGTTACTAAGGGGAATGACGTCAGACGCACAGTACGCGTAAAGCTTGGGCTCATGCTGCATTCAATTTACACAAGTCGAATGGGAAATATGAAATACAATAATGCTAAAGTGGCATTCTACATTTTCTATAATTTCTTTAGAAAGTGACATTTAAAAAATTGATTTGTGTTTGCATTGTTTAAACTTGATGATACTTTCAGGAAAACATTCACATAATAAATCTTTTATCAGTGGAAATATGGGACAACAATAAAATGATGTGGTCCAGGTTACAAATGTCTGGCCAAAGACACTAAGACTGAAAGAAACTAAATGATTTAATTCAGTTCAGCATTGTTTTTAAAGCACCAATACAAAACAGAATATTCTCAAAGCACTTATACAGACACTGTCCAATTTATTGTAGTCAAAATATAATCAATTTCAAAACAATTAATCACATGACATTCACATTAGTCCTGTTTATAATAACTGTGTTCATAAAAGCCCGTGTATTAAGACGTATTTTCTAACTAAGGAAACCAATGGATTGTTTTGAGTTTCTTTTTAATGCAGTTCCCTTTCCTGAGTTGACAGTGGAGAGGAAAAACAGGAAAGGAAACCTCCAGCAGAACCAGACACTAAACCAGTTTGGGCTGGACAGAAAGGACAGAAAAGAAAGGGTCAACAAGCACCAAAACCAAAAGCACACATAATTACATAAATGTCCTATATTCACAATGAGAATGTATATTATTTCCCACTATTTGATGATAATTTAGCATTTTCCTTATCTTTTTTTTATAGCACGTTTGCAATTCAACAGCGTGCTGCGGTTCTTTAATGGAATAAATAAAAGACGTCTCCTCTCATGTCTTTTAGATCATTTGCGGCTCTTTCACCAAACTTCCAGCATTATTTCATTAAAGTGTGACATTTTTTTAAAAAAAAAATTGCATATTTTCCTGGTAGTTTTTTGTCTTATTGTTAATGTGTCAGTTTAGAGGCATTGCTTGATGCTGAAGTTTATCACGACATAAGGGAAAAAGTCATTATTACATCGTTATTCATTCCTTTAGTAAAATGTACAAAAAGTCAACATATTTCAGGTATATTCACCATTTATTACCATGTCATATATAGAAATCCTTTTCGTGTAATCTTCTGCTTTATGGTAGTCTTATATTTTTGTGACCATTTTGTAATTCGGTCCTTTTGTGCGCCGTGAACGCAGCATCAACCTAAAGTATGGAGGACGTGTTAGCTACCTGCAATAAATGTTTAATAAGCACAACACAGTCATTTTGTGAACTATATTTTCTCGGAGATGTTATAAATCACCTCACTAAGACTAATTTAAACGTAAAAGGACTGTGAGAGCCGTTCGTCACGGAAGTAATTAGCCAGCTGTGTTGCAACTTAAGCTAGCTGTAAACTTTAGCATCAGATCTACTTCCCTTGTGAAACCTCGTAGACCTTCAGTCAGTCAGAAAATAACGTGTCAGGTTTGGTTTTCGCCGGTTTTCACGTGGGGAACTGCCCCGATATGTGATTGGAGGACAGCTTGCCACGTGAACATTGCTTTACTACCGTGTCCCGTGAGCACGTTTGATTAACTGGAACCTTTCTTGTGGCGTTTGAAGATCTCCCCAAAGGTATGTGTTGATGTTTTTGTGGGTTTTACTCGGAACCGGAGTTTTGGTCGGTTTTCATGTTTCTGCTGCAGAAATCAGACTCAGCCAGTAACTCGCGCTCATGGTTGCATCACTCTGAACTCCATTAGGGAGGGTTTAGCTGTTTTCATTGCTCTTAGGCCGACTGATCTAATGTAAAATATCGGACATGTGTTTTTTAAATGTTTTTTTTAGTCTTATAAGGTGCATGATTGCAGCTTATTCCATGTTGCGCGTGAACAGCTTTACAAGCAATGAGTGTGAACTTCTCCAGATGTCCTAAGATGCTGGGATGTGTTCTGGCCTGCAGATCCAGTTTGTCAGCTCAGTCATCATAAAGCATATGTACAATACTCTGTTTACACACCTACATTATTTTGTTTTTATTACTTTACAAAATTAAGATTTTTGCAAACAGAAGACGTGAAGTTCTTGTTAGATTTGATTCTTTATAAGGTGTTTTAACTAAATACAAAAGGCTTTTCCCAGATCTAGAATGTGGATGTTTATTTCCTTTTATTATATATACTTCATTAAGGTTGTGCAATTAAGTTGGTCCCCATTTAATATAATTCTAATATTTATAGTGGATTTTTTAAGGGATTATGTGTTAAAATGATAAAGTTAGTCAGATTTTGAAGTTGATTTTTTTGTGTAAACATATTGTAATCGAGACATTGTTGGTGCTGTGTGCCAGTGGTTTCAGTTTCTAACAGTGGTTTCTACATAGGATTGCACAAATAAAATTATGTTAACAGAAATTAAATAGCAGATTAGTTGTCTGGATTAGCTGAATGATAACAAGGTGGTTTATGAGCATTGTACCATCCATCAATTCATCAGGCTGTAGATGCAACACTCATACATTACTGCAGAACATCTCCAGGCACTTTATTACAAAATGCTTTTATTTTTACATATATGTGCAACTTTTTTACTAGTTTACATTAGTAATTTATCTTGAAATTGATATTTTATTTTCACAATCTGTAAAATAAAAATAGAAACGCCATGTGCTTTTCTTAGCTATAAAAGTGGTGATATCTGTGCCTTGAGACGACATTGTCGTGAAATTGCGCTATACAAATAAAGTTATAAAAAAAGGTGTTTTACAGCCATTGTTTTGTCACAGCAAGACTCCAGAATGAAATATATAATTAAAGATGAAAAAGAAGACATATTATCATTTTATTCTAGCTCATAAAACATAAGAACATGCTGCATTTCTCTGTTTGAAGCCATTAAACACAAAATGTGAGTTTTATGGATTGTTGGCAAAGTGCAGCAGTTACAGTTATATGATCATTGTGTTTCTTTTGCTTATACTACATCGCGGTATGTAGAGCCACGTTGACTTCTGGCCCATGTTCTGTTTTCCCCTCCAGCAGCTGCAGCTCTTTAACCTACTTTTTAAACAAACACTTTCACAGACAATCCAGTTCCAGTCGGGCAGAACCTTCAGAGACCTGATTCCCTCTTCTCTCCTCGTGTGTCTTATGTTTACTTCTCCACCTAAACACAAACACTAAATACTTACAGTAATGTAATAAAGTCCAGAGGGGAATTAGGATCCCCTGTAGTCAGCAGTTTTTGTTTTTTTGTGGGTTTTTTTTACATCTCTGATTGGTTAATATGAAACACAACGCTGCAGAAACCTAAAATGGCTACCTGTGGAACCATTTACCAGGAGGTGGTTGATGATTCGCAGTCAAAGTCGGGGCCTTGAGAGTGTTTGGGGAAGAACGTGAGTTTGTGTTTGTTCAAGGACATGAAGATCATGTTGGAAAGCAGCAGTTTGTTGCCGCTTTGATAGAAAAGCAGAAGGGATACAACTACAGCTCTGTGTGCCGCAGGTCTTTCAGAGCGGCTGTTTCTCAGCAGGGTGAGGAAGAATCAAACCGCTTAACAACATTTGATCCAAACCGGGGAACTTTTCCTTTTGGGCTTTTACTGCAAATAATTTGAATAGTTTCATTTGCAGGTTCAGGCTGCAGATTTGTTGCTTAAACCAGAGATTATTAAATCTTAGCTTGTCTAAATTTGAATCTCAACATGGTCAGTCTCTTTTATTTGTCTGTTCATAATGTTTTTATAAGTTCTGCTATTCTTGCATGTTCGTGCAGGTTTCATCCACAGCTGCTTGGCGACCTCCTGCTGGGTGAGCACGGCGGCTTTTGAATGCATTGAGCTGCTTTTTTATAACCTCACAATATGGCTTTGAGCTCATTCGACATCGACGCACCGCGATGGGATCAGTCTACGTTCATGGGCCGACTGAAGCACTTCTTCAGCATCACTGACTGGCGAACTGCGCTTTTACCGGACTCGCGGCTGGATGAAGCCAAAGCGTTAGTAGAAAGCTGCAGGTGAGAACACGAAGGCTTTTGAATAAAAAGAGGATGCTTCGGCAGGTAGTGGGTGAAAGTTTATGTTCCGTTTTGTCTGCATGCATTTCTGCAGGGCCGGATCCGTTCCTCCAGGCACCACGGTGGAACAGCTCTACTATGCAAAGAAGCTGTACGACTCGGCTTTTCATCCAGACACGGGGGACCGAATGAACCTCATTGGACGAATGTCCTTTCAGGTCCCCGGAGGAATGGCCATCACTGGCTTCATGCTGCAGTTTTACCGGTAGGCAGGAGCGAGAATAGCAAACTAAATCTCTCCTGATACTTTTATTTCTCTGAAACATATAATGAACATTTGTTTCTAGGACAGTTCCTGCGGTGGTGTTCTGGCAGTGGGTTAATCAGTCCTTCAACGCTCTGGTCAACTACACCAACCGCAATGCTGCCTCCCCCATCACTCCAAAGTAAGAGCTCATTAGGCCCTATTTACATTAGCCGTTTAAGCATAAAAATCCAGATGAGCTCATCTCTGCTGGTCAAAGTCCGTCTTTCTTGTTTGGCATTGATTATAAAGTAACTAAAAATGGTTTTAACCTTTGCTAAAAGTGGTATCATAACGATGGATTGGAACCAGATGTTGGAATTATTTATATCTTTTTTTAGATTTTTTTCCAGGAAAAAGTGTCCTCAGCAATTTGAAAACATAAAATCAGAAATAAAACGTGCTTCTGTAGTTTTTCTCTGATTCCTGTTGCAGCCAGTTCAGTTCAGACCAGGTTAGTTTTTTAGTCTTATTTAGGTTAACACAGGATCAATGGCTCAATAACATCTGTTAAACAAGACAGACTTCAGCCCAGCAGCAAGAATGCAATCATCTACAGCGGACATATATTTGAAGAAAAATGGGATTAAACATAATAAGATGCTGTGTATTGTATGAGAATTGTATGTGATATGTCACAGCCTTGGTTCAATAACACACAAACATATTTTTAGGTGAACAGTGCAGGAAATATTCGATTTAAATAAACTTTAAATAGAATTTTGCAGACTGATGCATTCATAGGCACATTGAAAATCAGAATTTCAAATGTCCAAGTATGAAAAAAACCTAGCATTATTGTTGTCAGGAAGCAAACAGGTATAAAGTCCATGATTCCAAGGAACAGTGAATGCTGCGTGCTTTGCTGAGTTGAAAGAGGGAGACAACAACACTCAGTTGGGAGTTGGGACCTGCTTTCATCCATTTTTCATACCTGAGAGTCTATCCATGCTGTCAGGAGGGGGGGAGCGATTGGGTACACCCTGGACAGGTCGTCATTCTCTCACAGGACAAACGCAGAGAGACGAGAAAAACAACGACACACAATCACACTTACAGAGGAGATAAAAGGTTTACACATACTTAAAATGAGACAACAATAAATCACTTTTAATCTTTCACATCTTTAATGTGACCTATAATTTCTACAGTTAAGTAGAAATCATAGTCTTAAATTAAGCTGGTAAGTGTGCAAACCATTAAACAACGCTTTGTATTCAACTATAACATTAAGTCTTATTTGGTATTAGTGTGTCAACATTTTATTTATTCATCCATTCTTTATGCAAAAGTGCAGAAACTTGTCAGATTGTGAGGACATCCTTTGCGCATAGCCCACCTTCACTGTTCCTGTGGCATCCTGCTTGTAGTTATATCCACTTTGTCACATCTGCATCTGCTGTGAAATCCTTTTCCTGAATGTTACCTTTCGTCTTTGTTGATGTGTAAGCTCTTCGTGATCCCTGGCTTTGTCTGTAGCTAGAGATAGCAGTAAGAACGGCTGAACTTTTTGGGGTTTTAATCAGAGTCTCTTTAATTAACGGCAGACTGAATTCTGTGATTAAATCGAAGGCAGCTTATTAAATATTATGTGTGTGCACACTTATTGAAGGGATCAAAGATAGAAAACTTGTAAAAATGATTTATTGTGGTCTTGTTTCTTTGTATCCCAAAAACCTGATTTTGTGTCCACTTTCTACATCCACTGTATCACACATGTGTGTGTATGGTGAGAAGGAAGTACCTGGAGAGAAGCTGCACATGCAAGAGTTTGGTTGGGATATTAGCAGGCGCGTGTTAGTCAACATGTTAAGCTCCTTCTGAGGGAGCCTAAAGCATGAGATTAAATATATGCGTTCCAAAAGAAGTCTCTCGGGATGCATCCTTGTTGGCTTGCATCTGTAAGCTACTTTACTGAAGAGTGTTCTTTCTGTTTTTGGATGATTGCTTTCGGTGCATCACCAAGATGCTTTAACCTACTAAAGCAGCATATTTGATCATTAATACACAGAATGGATGTCTGGGACTTTATTTCAGATGAGAGCTTTAATAAGATTTCATTTTTAGTTAACTTGTAATGTGGATTTTTGAGGCTGTTCACAAAGAAAACCACTGTAAAAACAAAGTTTCTCTTCTCCTAGACAGATTGGAGTGGCTTACATCACAGCAACCAGCACAGCTTTAGCAACAGCAGTCGGACTCAACCTCTACACAAAGGTACAAACACACGCACAGGAATTAAAACAGCAGAGGCTGGTATTCAGAAAAGATTAAAAGCTTATTTTTGGTCTCATACATCATTGTAGGGGACAAAAAAGAGTCTTTATACAAGATGTTCTCACCTTTGAAAATGACATCACCACCGTCTCTCTGATTATTATGGTGATCTTTCTCCGCTCCTTCTGCAGAAAGCTCCTCCTCTCGTTGCGCGTTGGGTCCCTTTTGCAGCCGTGGCTGCAGCCAACTGCGTTAACATTCCTATGATGAGGCAGCAGTGAGTCCTCCTTTGTTTTGACTCCTTAACAACCCCAAAATGCTTATAAATACTCGTGTTTATTTTTTCTATATTTTTTTTGGGGGGGGGGGGGATCACAGTGACTTTCTCAGAGCAGAAATCTTGATACAAAAAAAAACACTGTGGATGTGGACACTGGATGAAAATGAATGTGAGGACATCAGCTTTGTTTTTGCTATATTTTCTCTTCAGATGATCTTCAATAAATGGTTCTTGTTATTAAACTCCAGTTGCTCTTAAATGCAACGGAAATATTTGGCACAGAAAGGAATATTGTATCATTATTAGTTAATATGTATAAATTTTACTGTAATTAAAAGATGTGAGGCGCAGACGGCATTAAGTAAAAATTATAATTAGTCTGTATTCAGAAGCATACATCTGTTTTGCCGCTTTACGATCTGTTACGGTAGCATTTGTGACATTTTTAGTGTGAACTTGCACTGATGCAACAAGCTAGTAAGATATAATGAAATGAAGTTTAGTTGGAATTCTGTGAGCCGCTCAGTTCAATTTAAGATGTCTTACTGAAGATACTTCATCACATTGTTTGCACAATTTCTATGACATATCCCTTTATTATCAGAATTACATGTATACACGATAGACATGCAGAAATCTAAATTTTATACTTTTTTGTTTGTTTATGCCGTTTTCTTGGAATTTTGTCCTTAAAATGAAACTGAAATATTCTGAGTTTCGACCTGAACCTATGAAACGCTTTTTGGACTTGCACTGGTCACCACACTGACCACCACAAGCAGAGACCCTGTCACATTTCACTTTAACATCTCTCAGTAATGGTTTAAACAGTGAAGCTTTTGTGATCTTATGATCACTTTACAACCAAGGATAGCTGGTTTAACGAACATTTGCCTTTCTGTTCAGCTTTGTTTCCTGTTTTTCAGGGAAATTCTGAACGGCATCGCTGTTACAGATGAAAATGGCAACAAACTGGGCCACTCTAAGGTAAACATAGCGCATGTTACACTCCTGGTATGGTTATATGTTAAAGCAGACTCCAAATCAACAAACTAAACAAAAACAGTCATTTATAAGATAAAGAGCCAGAAAAATAAATAAATTCTTGATTAATTTTTCATTTTTTGATTGGAAATCCATAATGCTGATTTACATCTATGTCACGGAAACTAAACCATCATCTAACGAACACATTCATACATTCGAATCTTCTCCTGCAGAAAGCAGCAGCAAAAGGCATCACGCAGGTGGTCATCTCTCGAGTCACCATGGCGGCTCCAGGAATGAGTATGTAAAGATGCGATCTTAAAAGCTTTATGCCTTACAGCAGCAGCAAGCTCTTCTACTTATCCTTTTTATTTCTTAATGTCTTTATTTCCTCCTGTCAGTCATCCTTCCAATCATCATGCAAAGACTGGAAAGATACAAGTTCATGCAGGTCAGATCTCCGTTAATGGCTGTTCTGCTGCTGAAGTCACATCGGTGTGTTTGTACGTCCTCAAGTCGCCTTTTTTTCTGTTCACAGAGAATAACGTTTCTTCACGGACCAATTCAAGTGATGATGGTGGGAGTGTTGTAAGTACAAAGGGTTACAGGGTCAAGGGAAGTTTTAACATCTTCCACAGTACTTTAGCGCTGACTTTTACTCTTCTTATTTCTCCCTTTTAAAAGCTTGGTTTTCATGGTGCCTGCTGCCTGCTCCTTGTTCCCCCAGAGATGGTAATGAGACGTTTTCTGTACTTTCACCTTTGACACATGAAGTCAATAGAGAGGCTCTGACTGTCTTCTTTGTTTCACCAATGTTTCCGTCACACAAATTGAATTATGAGTTTTTAAAGACAAAGAAATGGCAGGATATCAAATTAATGCAGTTAGATTAAATTACATGTGATATCAAAACCAAAGACATAAAAAACTAGTTGAATTGGTAAAACAGAATTGACTATTTAGGATTTTTAGGGTAATAAAAGTTTAATATAACATTTAAAAAGATATTAATGAGTCAGAAGCAAAATAGTTTATTGTGATTATAAATGAAGCTGTTTTCAGACAAAAACACCTGAACTAACGTGGATCACTTGATAATACAGTCTGTGCAGATGTTTTATTTCACTATATGTGGCCATGAAAACAAAAAATAAATGTCAGAGTTTTATTTAGATGTGTGTAAACTTACATGGAAATTTTGTACTCAAGCAAAAACCGATTTATGCATTTTCAGTGAGTAAATATTAAGCCTGATTTTCCTGTCAGTATCACATGTATTTAAACATGTCTACATGATGGTTGGATCAGCACAAACATGCGGGACATGTTGTCTCATCCAGCACACGTTTAATGATTCACACAGAAGCTGGTGAAAAAGATGGCCAGAGCAAATATTGTGAATGTTTGCTTCCTAACATGTTTCATTTAGAATATCTTCAAAAATCTCAGGTTTGCAGTACATTTCAGTTCAATTCAGCTTTACTTGTATAGCGCCACTTCACAACAATGTCTCAGGACATATCAATTTGAGCCAGTTCATAAAAAATAGCCTAGCGATTGAAAACCAACACTTTGACTTTGATCCAATCTCTCATTCTGAACTGAGTGAGGCGACAGTGGAAAGGAAATCTCCATTTTAACAAAATGGCAGAACCCGGATCAGGAAGGGCAGCCATCTGCCTCGACTGGTTCTAGAGGAGAGGACAGAAAAGACAGATCAACATGCACGGCAGCTTTTATCCAGCTAGATAGAAGTCCACATGAAAACGGTGTAAAGTTGAGAATATTTAACAAAATGCATATGCAGATGGCTCTAATCTACAAGTTTCATAGCATTGCTTTGCTACTGTTGTGAGTTTCTGTACCTACAAAAGTTTTTTAGGTTGTGTGTCATCCCAACCTTACAGTATAACAATATCTACATGTAGCTTAGATGTGATTGAGCAATTCAGTTGCTGCTGTCATGCCGATTTAATTAAATAACCTGTTTATAAAGCAGCTTCTGTTACCCGGATACCTGCTGACTTAATGGCCTGTGATGAAAACTATAAATCATTATCGTTTGGCAACAGACATGAAAATAAAATGCCAGTGAGACTAAATAAAAAAGCTCAGCTGTATGAAAACACAACACAAAAGCAGGTGAGGATCACGGATGTTAAGCCATCGCTGGGTAAATGTTTGTGAGTTTGTGATGAGGAAGATGACAAGAAATGGGTAAAAATAAGACAACTGTTGTGGAATCAACTGGGTTGTTTTATACTCCAAAGCCATAAAATTAAAAAAACAAAACATTTCCGATGAAGCTGTAACTTATGAAAAATCCCTTTTAAACCAGAAGATTAAAGATAAACCATAATCAACTTTTCTTTGTGAAGCTTTTTGCATGTTTAGGTGGGTTCTCTGCAGACCATCACATGCTTCTTTCACTGCTCAATTCGTGATTCAGGAAGTAAACAAAACGTACAGATAACCCAGAGCTAAAGATGGGTTCACCAAGGTCAATGAAACGCGGTTTCACAGTTTTATTCTCCTATTTTTATACCTGATGTTGCTTCAAATGCGCATCTGTGATGGGACTTCTGGTTTTATAGAAGAAAATATGTTCAATCTGGCTTATATGTTCTTCCATTGCCTTTTCTCTTGCAGCTCTTTGGCTGTGTCGAAGCTGGAGCCCGAGCTGAGAGACTCCATCGTGTCTCAGTATGGAGGCAGCATACAACGGGTTTACTTCAACAAAGGCCTCTGAAGCCACGAGGGCCGCTTAGTGTTTATTGTGCCACACAAAATCGGACACTTTATGTTTATGTGGTCTGTTTTCATTTTTTCATTATTAATTACAATGAAGTGCTGATTTTCTTCCATTTCATTTCCAAATTGGAGCTTTGCTCCAAACATCATTTTTTCAGTAATTTAAATATAACAGATGCTGCAGAAACTCTGTGATCAGAAACCAAATGATTTAATCTCAGGAACAGTCTGTTGCTTTAGCAGATTAAATCTCTGTTCAGTCGTCTCTTATGATGCAACACAAAATGCACCTTCACTCGGCCGAGCCTCGTCTTAGTCGGTGCCTTTTTACAATGAGGCAGGAGGAACACGGCTGGACTTTGGTTCAGCTCTTTCTGGTCTAACTGTGAAACCTTAAAAAGAAAGCGAGTCTGAAATAGATGTTTAGCGTTGTGGAGACTGCTGCCCTCTCCTGCCTGAAAGGAGGTGGATGAACCAGCTGGAATCAAACTAGCGTCTCTGAGAAACAGTGCATGACTGTGTGTGAATAAATAAAATAAGGTTTTTTTCTGATTTTGTTTATGGGTTATTTGTGCAACATGAAAGTAAAGAGGATGAGTTTGTTTTTGCAGCTGAATGGTTTTTGTGGTGGATGAGTCCTCGGCTGCTTTATATGTTACGTTACATGGATAATAATAAAACACATCAGTGAGTTTTCTTCTGAAATGTGCCATAAACATACTTTAAACTGTGAATAAATTCAGGCGTGACGTAATCCTGGTCGCCAGCGGACATGTTGGGAAACTCCAGATTTTTTCATCAGGCAGCTGTCGCCAGCATTTCCTGTGTGACAAACAACTCCAGACAGGAAATGCTTATAAACACGAGAGTGTTGTCGGTAACTTATAATAAAAGTTTAACTTCTCATGTGGTTTTTAATCTTTCTTCAGAAGCTGAGAAGAAAAAGTGGACAGTTTTACATTCGTTTTTCATAAAATCTGCAGGTTTCAGAAAGCTACAAGTACAAGTTAGTAAAGGGTTAAAATACCCTGCAGTCAATACAAGATGAGGAGGCTGATCAACTGACAGAAAGTTAATTAACAAATGTCTTGTATGGAAACTGATGCCAGTGACTTATATGTGTTTGATGTTTTTAATGTTTCAGGATCATTTATTTATTTTCAATATTAATGTGAAAAAGAAAGATGCAAAGTACAGATCAGTTCAAAAACCTGTCAGACAAATGAGCAACCATGCTTTATTTCAGAAGCAGGAGTATGATGACGGCACAATTACATCTTTTTTATCTTCAGTTGAAACATTTCTATCATTTTATTTGTTGTGAATTACTATTTCATTTTCATTGTTTATACTTCTTACAGGACAAAATCTGGCTTGAAAAAAAAACTACAAAAATTTGGTTAATTTTCTTTGAAATAGGATACATTTTCTTGTTCTGTTGGCAGATAATTTATCTGATTCAAGAAACATTAACTTTGTCGATAATTCCTAAAACAAGTAAAAAAATCTTTAAAAAAACGTAAGTAAGGATAATGATCTTACTTTTAAAGAAATAAGCATATGTGTTCTTGATTTGAGATGTTTCATCTTACTTAGATTTTACATTTTGCAGTGTTATACATCTGATCGAATCTCGCATGATTCTCTCTGCATTGCATCTCAGTGGGACTGCTACCTGGGGTTGCTATTGCATTTTAAAGATCCAATATAATTCTCATTTACTTTCTAAAAGTTTTCCAACAGTCATGTGTGTCTCCACAGTCTGGATATAAGACTCAAAAATTAGATAATTCTGTCACCTCTCACTTGATTGTAAACAGATGAGTTTGAGATCTCTTCCATTGTGACTCCATGAAGGGAAATAACCCCCCAGTAGTGGATATTTCAATTATTCCCAGCTTAGTTAACTGGGAATAATGGAAATGAATGAGTGGGAAGTAGCAGCCTGTTCTCAGTAGAGTTCACTAGAGCAACTTTTAGAAAGTCTAAACTTAAGGAATGAAGATGAATTTGAGGTAAAAATGTTGTTGAACGTCTGACACCCAATTTAAATGGTTGAATAAATGTATAATATGGGTACAATGATATTTAAGATAAGATTAGTCCATTAGTATAAGCACTAACTCGAGTTTCAAAAAAGTTGAGACGTGTAAAATGTAAATAAAAACACCACTGTACAAATCCATATTTTATTGCCAATTAATTACAACATATATTAAAACTGAGATATTTTCCAGATTTGTGGAAGATACTAGAAAAGCCTTCAGAGACCATCGACCTCCAACAAACAGCTCATTTTCACACTTATTGTGATTTCCCCTCTAAGTTATAGTTACATTCATTTAAATGAAAGTACTATTTATAATAATGAATCCACAGTATTTTGGTTGTTTTGTGGTGTTTGTTGCATCTTTATTTCTGAATTTTTTTACCATAATACCATAATTTTTCCGGCTCTGAATCATAGTATCCAGAAATGTGCCGGGATCCAGATCTAGCTTCTCCTGATTTTTTGTGATCAAGCACTTTGATCATTTATTGTGGCGTTACATGCATATGTATGGAAAATGCTCCTATATCTCAATGAGAAAAAATGTTTAAAATCCTTAATCCAGATGGTGATGTGGATCACTCCACAAACAAACATAACAGGCCTGGTTGCAGTCAGGACCTTTCACCAACAGAAAACATTCACAAAGTTTAAACATTGACATAATATTCAGCACAGCTTTGCATTTCTTGGATTATTTAAACAACGAGTTAAAATTTCATCCTTCACCAACAGATCATATCAGCTAAGTCCTGCGTCAATATCCATCTGGAAAACCTGACCTGACAAACACAAACAAGGTAAAGATAACTATCCAATGCCAGAAGAGCTACAAGGCCTAATGCAGATGTCCTATTTGTACAAGACCCTGAACTCAACATCATAGAGTGACTGTGGGATCAAGTAAAGACAGACATTAAGAAAAGGAAACTAAATCCAAATAGGAAGAGTGACAAGTTATTTAGATTATTTTATTTTTGGTGAAACAATGTGAATTAAGAAGAATTGGTGCTTTAACCTCTTAATCCCATTAGCTATGTTTTAGGAATTAAACTGGCTAAGAGTAATTCCACAATAGCAAAGTTTTCAAGCATGATATTGATCTTGAATAAAACATCCAAGAATCTCAGGGATCGTATACCTAAATGTCTAAAAATGCAATGAAATATAGAAAATGCCTGAGGTTTTTACTTTTGCCTGTTTTTCCACACTATCTGACAGAAAGTAAAACCATAATAACAAACAAGAACATCTGTAATTAAAATATACTTAGAAAGTTTTTTGTTACATAACTGGTCTAGACATACTGTACCGATAAGGTTTGTTTATGAATAGTTTTGATTTTCAAGTAAATATCCGAGACATAAAACGTTAAACAAAAGGCTAAGCTTACAATACTCACTCAAAAAAAAAGTAACAATACATAAAAAAATTGCTACAATATAATTCAATCATGTAAGACATTATTTTTCTATTTAATTGAGTTGAAAAAAACAAACAAACAAATCAGCCCTGGAAAAACTGTAGCACTTTTTTAAATAAACAGTTTAATAAACATAAATCACCTGACAGATGTAGAATCATCAAACAATTGATGAAGAAAATATTAATTTATGAGTGAAGTGAAATATTTTACTTTATTATATTGACATGCTTGCTGTTTAGAATATTACTATTGAAATTAGAACACAGTGTTATGATTTTTCTAACATTAGTAGGCTATTTATGATTGCTATTATTAATTTCACTCATTTCAGATGCATTTATCCTTTCCATGAATGAACACATAAATACACTTTATCTTTTCCAC
>JBAMHX010000024.1:6294968-6313698 GCA_037177515.1 Pseudomugil tenellus
TCCATCCATCCATCCATCCATCCATCCATCCATCCATCCATCCATCCATCCATCCATCCATCCATCCATCCATCGCTGTGTCCAAACAGAGGAAATGAACAAACGGTGCATTCCAGGCTTTATTTCATTTTTCATCTTGTGCCAGTTGACTATTATGTCACATCAGTGTTTCTGCCGGCGTGAAAACACCCAGAAAAAAACTTTTTTACGATTCCTGATCAGTCATTAAAAGTAGAGAATGTCGAGAAAGTAGAGTAGCTTAATCTTAACCAATATATGTGAGAATTTCTCCCATTTGATTTGTAACCTTTTTTTCTGAACCTAAATATTTTTTCTTTTTAGATAAACAATTGGAAACAAATGTTTCTTTAAATTCAGGCCAAATACCTGCAAATTAAACCCGTAATTTCTTGTTATTGTTGTTGGAATGAATTTCTATTCGGGGCCACTTGTAGAGAAGGATTATCACCCGACTCTAACCCTGCAAAACCATTTTAGCATATTCTACCTCTGTTTCTTCCCTTTATTTTGATGCACTTTCTCTGCTCTCACTAAATTGGTTTGAGCATATTAAAAAAACTGCAACATACAGCCGTTAACAATTAAACAGAGCAGTGAGCAGCTCTCAGGCAGACGTGATGAGGAACAAAAACAGTTAAAAATAAAAACCAGACTAATAAAAACTGGTGTAACTAGGCAACAGTTTGTCAGCATGTTTACTGCTGTATCCCAACATAAAACTGTATTATATCAGTATATTTATAGCTGGTTTTCTCAGTCTTGGTTAGAGTTGTAATAAAATCAGCTGATTGTAATAGTTCCTCTGCCATCTGCCTTAAAAGCTTAAGCTTTTCTGCTTTTAACGTCTCAGCTGAGCAGTTTTGAACCGTTGTTTTGACTGAACAACAGAATTTAAGGCTTTATGATTAAATTAGGAAACCACATAAAAATGTCTATCCAACTTTCTGTCTGGCTTCTCTGGTTGATGGGGTTTGATTGGAAAGTTCTTGTAAGTCTTATGTCTGTAGATCACTTATACTGTTAACAAGATGCCGTGTTTATGCAAGATTACAGTGTGTATGTCAGAACGCATTGATAAACCTTCTTCTTAGTGCTTTTTAGATCTAAATGATCAAATAGCCAAACATTAGAAATCCTGTAGATTTGATGCCTTTGACCTCTTATATTATGATTAGTTATTAGTCATATCCCAGAACGCTGAGTGTCTGGGATATAATGGTTTCATCATGACCACCGCTGCCGGATATGCTTCGTGTGAATGCGATAACTCGAAGAGTTTTCACCTGTTTAGGTGTACCTGTTTAGGACCCCAAGGACTTGTATTGAATTTCAGCATTTTGGGATTTATGGTTTCCTCACTAGGTGGCGCTTTTTTCATGAAAAATCGGATTTTTGGCTGTATCTCTGGAACTATTTCTCTCATTGATCGCAATCAAGCGCAAATAAAATGTCATGACCTCAGATTGCATCCTGTCCTGACGTCATACCGGGCTGGTTCAAAGTTTCAACACGAGGTGGAGCTTTGTGACTGAACATGTGTGGCTTGATTTTATTGTATTGTATCTATTCAGGGAGAATATACCCTAACCATCACTTCCGATAGCCTAGGCCTTGTTTACAAAGAAGAAAAATGTTTAAAAAGGTTTTTTTTTTCTATAAGAAGCAAATTTCTGCAAATTAACCAACAGTTAAAGAAACTTCCTTTTTACATACTTTTTATGGCAATCCTGTGGACGATTACTCCACATTGCTACACCTTTTGACTCATCATTTATTTTGTACAAGCAACTCTTAGTTAAGTTTGATCCCCACAATAATCAAAACGACTGTAAGATGCAACCCTAATAATAAATGTTACCATTCACTGATTTAGTGCGGAGAATACAAATGTGCCCAAAACGTCAATTTAATGTTATATTGCTGCTTGCGTGATCCTCTCTCACACTGACAGCCATTAACTGTATCATGACGGCCTCACAGGGAAAACCAGAACTTTCAGACTTTGATAGCGATGCTGCCAGAGGTTCAGAAAACTGGCTGAATTGTGTTTGTGGGCGGTTTGTCTCTCTTCAAATGACAGGTTAAACAGAAGGCCCACATACGTCTGGAGTTGAACAAACCACACCACAGAAGTCAGGGATGATTTGGTGGTCACTGGAGTATGAAAAAAGAACTGAACAGTCATGCTGTGGAGTGAATCGGAGGGGGGGCACTTAGGATGTGGTGCATGTGCTCATGTGGGGTTTGCATGGAAAACATTGCGTAGTGCAACTGATACGCATGTATAAGTCATTAAGCATCGTCCTGGTCGGGAGAGTAGGGGAGCAGCCGAAATGTGGGTCAGCTGGTGGTTTTTGGAGGGGGTCTTCTGGCTGCTGATTGACTTCTGCTGATCAGACGACTTTGGTATCATCCTGCAGCAAACTCGCCAGCCTGGAGGCCCCCGGTGGTTGTGCTGGTTTTGCATCATGTTGGGTAGTCTGCCGCCTCTGCAAAACGCTGTTTAGACTGCACAGGATGATCAGTTCGGGCTTTATTACAGGGGGTAACTGAAAAGTAAACATGTCTGCAGCACATAGGTAGACAGATGAGATCCCATAGTAGTAATCTATTGTGAAAAACAGGGTAATTTCCTTTCAGTGCTGAGTCTTTGTTCATTAGTTTGTGGCTCAGAATGAGGTCAGGAAATGAGAGCGGAAAAACTGGGAGGAATGTGGGAGAGAGTGCCAGCCAGGTATACTGCTGCGTGTGTTTATGTGTGTACTCTGGCTGCTGTTGCTGCATATTTGCATAAGCTTCAGTGTGGAAGTACATTTTAGGAGTTTGCTTATGATTTATGAGTGATTTTAAGTTACGCTTAGATTGTTTTTGAATCATTGAGTCATGAAATCTAAATCTTTATATCCCTTTTTATATATTTTAACATCCCTGAATGAAACATCTGGGTTTGTTTTTTACTAAGTTACACATCTATGTACATGATTTCCCCCTTTGTTACTTGTCAAGCAGGACTTTCCCCTTTAACCTACATTACTAATTGACTTTTGCCTTTTTGGTGCATTATAAAAAGATGGAGGAAGAAGAATACTGTGTGTTTATGGTCAAATCTTGTTCTTAATAAGGTGTTTTGTCACTCCAAACAACCAGTCCTGATAAACAGGTGACATCTATATCTCACAGAAAGTAGGGAGATGCTGTTTTGTTTATTGAATGGATACATGGACAGCTTATTCTGAAAGATTTTCATATAGATGGATTTGCTTTCTTGCATAGAAAATGATCAGAAAAACACTTAAGCTAATAATAAACAAAAAGAAATCTAAATAAACCAAATCATACAATCTGAATGCTTTAGTTTCTGATTTGAAAAGATGTGAAAATTATTAGAAATGCACAGATCAAGCAGGTCCGGTTCAGTGACATATTAGCATCACAACCACCCACAGACCTTTTTTGGAAGCTGTTTATTGTCTGTTAAAGAAATATAACCCTCAGAATCTGTTGGATATATGCTTTAAAATGTGTTTTTCTTTTAATTGGGTTGTGTAAAATACTTAGGAGTAGCCTGCATCTCCCCTCTTGCAGACAGAGATCTAAGTCTCAGTTTAGAACGTCGTATGGATTCCTGACATGTTAAATAAAGCCGAAATCTACCCTGATAATACCTAGAAAATATTACTTTTCTGCCTTTTTAAAACTACTGGAACCTTAAAAACGTCATACATTTTGTGTATTTTTACACATTAACTTAGATATTAACCTCTTAATAAGGTTTATGTTGCTGTTTATTGTGATGAAGTACACAGCTGTCTGACATGTAATAAACCAAAAGTATGGCTCTCGCTTCAACTGATTTGACATTTTCTGTCAAAGTCTGTGTTGTGAAGAAAAATAAATACTGAAGAGCTTTTAGTGAACTTGTAAGGTTTAGTTTCGGGTCCTTTAATGTGAGAGCTTGCCGTATGTTGTTGGAGAGACACAGACTAAGTCATTAGTAACTCAGTGTCTGATCGCGGTAGATTAGACAAACTGCAAAAAAACATCCAAATTTTTCACCATAAGGCACCATTCTTCAAACAATACCGTAACATGTGAAGCTGTGAGGACATCGATAACATCAACTATTTTGACGTATCATTTCTTATGCATAAAAGTTTCCCAGTTTCCCTTCATCAATCTTCTCTGAGGAGTGTGAATAAAGTTTACCAGCACTCGGATGCTCATTTTTATTTGGGTTTTGTTTGGAAAAAAAGCTTCGTCCTGTAGCTTGGTGCCATTTGGAAAAGCTTTTATAATTTTTCACTTTTGTTATGAACATATAGTTAAAGCAGGATTATATATATATATATATCTGTATTATGATCTTGAAAAAGAAGTAGCCACACACACTCGGATCAGAGGTGCCCAACGACGGTCCTGTCCTGCAGATATTTTATGTATCCCTGTTCCAACACACCTGGCTTCTACACTATTAAATGGATGCAAACGCCAAAACATTTCTGCATAATGACAGATTAATTTAAGTCAACTGTGTTGGAGCAGGGATACATGGAAAACCTGCAGGATTGTGAATCTCAACGACTGTTGGGCAGCTCTGCTTAAGATGTTCTTATAATGGCATTTGCCTCTGATGGGGTACAGTGGCATCTTTACCGCTTTGCTACGTAGCTGGGAGAGTAAATCATCAACAAAGTGAAATGAGAGGGATCCAAAAAAGTTACGCTGTTGGTGAAAAGATCAAATACCAAGAAAATGCAAAGAATCTTAAAACTGAGACTTCTTCCATGTCAGTCTGTATGTGCCCAGTTTGGTTGCAGTGTGAACGTGCTAACATTGTGAACATAAAATCAATTCATAGGCCTAAAAAGCAGCATATAAGCACTATTTTACACAAAACTTCTTTATTTTAGACATAAATCTTTTTTTGCTGTCATCTTCAAATCAGCATTTCAGGCTTTAGAAATTTTTGCTTTTCATTGATATTATATAAACCAAACAATCAGTCAGCTCTTCAGAATAGCATTTGGGTTTTATTAGCACTAAAAATTAACTCTGGGAGCTATGAACCTCCATATTTGTGTCTGCTCCAAGCCATAAACGGAACCCTAGAGTGTGAGAGCAACAGTGTCCGTCTATGTGTTTATCTGTGTGTGCGTGTCCTCTATTCCTGCTTCTCTTTTTTTCTGTATTGCTCATATTTTCCATTCTGAATAAATGCCTTAAGCATAACTGAAGCTTGAAGTCAGTCGCGCCATTAAAACACACACACACACACACACACACACACACACACACACACACACACACACACAGTGAGAAACATCTCTAGCCAAGTCGTTCTTTGTATATCAGTTTCAAGATATATTCCTAATCTTTCGTTTTCAGACAGCGATGGTTTCCTGGAAGCTTATTGAAGCGCCTTGTCGGTTTTTCACTTACTACACTTACTTACCAAAGCTTATTGTTGTGATTCTTACAAGAAACTTGAAGCAGCTGTGGAGGTCATTAGTCTGAGATGAGAATCAGAGGATAATGTGATGATTTAGTAAATGATGTATTAGTTTTGTTATTAGCAGCAGTGAAATAAAGTGGAAAGTAATTGTCTGGACTCTGGAGGCACTTTTAACTGTTTTTTAAAGGTTTTTCTCACATGAAGTCAGTTAAAATATATTGCACAAGTTTTTCTAAAAAACTTTGTACTTATTGTTACCAACTATATAATGTGTATATTTAAGAATTGGTTTAACCATATTATCAACTAAGACGTGTAGAAACAAACAGCTAAAAATGTAGTGACCCCTTCAAGGCCGGTGCTAGAAGGGTGGCCTGGGGGGCCACCTCAAAAATCTGACTGCCCAGCAGGCATCATTCCAAGGCCAACAAACATGATTAACATCTTATTCCACATAAATATTATCATATTATTAAACAAGACTGTGTGAAAGTTGATGGAGAACATGGTAGCTAGCCCTGATGTGACGCACATGCTAATATTGTGTGTCACATCAGGGCTAGCTACCATGTTCTCCATCAGCTTTCATGCAGTCTTATTTAATAATATGGTAATATTTCTGTCGGGTAAGATGTGAACCATGTAAGATGTATGAAGATGTTAAAGTCATAAAACCAGCATGTGATGACTGTTCAAAGTTAAATGATCTCAAATCATAATGATGCTAAAGAAATACATATTAAACCTATCAGAAGTTTATTTCATTAAGTATCAATAAATATTTTTGTAGCAGTAGCAGCTGGATGATCGTCTTAAGCAAACAACTGAAGATGAAAACATATTGAGCGTTTGCTTTTACAAATTTAGCTTTTTACTTTAGATGATGTAAATTGTAATAATCTGTTAATAACTTCCTAAAATCTCGACTTGTACATATGCCATCCATTTCCCAGTTTGTACCGTTTCCTGTCCCTTCATCAAAACTACACTCACACATGTAATCTTTTTAAATAAAACGGAAATAAATACAGTTGACATTTTCACTTAAAGACACTTTAGTGGCTAAAGGATCATTACGAAAACTGCTTGGATGTAATTTAGATGTCATGTGATTAAAACTCATTGAAATATGATCCAAAGAACAACTCGCTGCCTGTTTGTTTAGTCTGTCTGAGCATCAGGAGTTTTCCTTCTTCCTTTCTTTCTTTTTTCATCCTTGTTGCTCTGTTATTGGTCGTTAGTTTAGTCGCTCCGTGGGAATCTAACAGTCGGTGTGATGGCACGTGAAAAGTGTTCTTTAGGGAAGCCTCGTGCTCAGTGTGTGATCTTTTATCAGATCTCATCGTAAGCTGACGAGTCCTTCATCGTATGCAATCAGATCCCTTTGTTGGCACTGAAATAAGATGACACAACATCCTGTGAGCTTGAAAAGTTAGCAACAGAGACGTTAAGATTGTATATAAAAAATGGACGAAGCCTCCTAGTTGGTTTCTGAAGAGCTAAAATGAAGGTCGTTGGGCAGTTTTTACCATAACCACCTTGGCAGCGTCAAATTTGAACTCTTTCCTGACCTCTTGCTGACAGAGATGCCAGATGCTAACAATCATTATATTTGTTGGCCGCTGCCTTGTATTTGATTAACCTTATGTTTTTTTTATTTTCACAAGTGATTCGAGCAAAGGTGGTGGGAGAGAGAGAAGTGGTTTCTGGGAATGATATCTATGGGAACCCCATCAAGAGGATTCAATATGATGTCAAACAAATCAAGGTAAGGAAACTCCAAATGCTCCAAAAGGTTTGGTTGGTTTTAAAAGGTCTTATCTTGAGTTTTGAATCTCAATGTGGCATTTTAGATGTTTAAGGGGCCTAACCAGGACATTGACGCGGTCTTCACTGCTCCAGTGTCTGCTGTCTGTGGTGTTACTCTGGATGCCACCGGCAAAAAGGAGTATTTGATCTCAGGTTTGTAAGCACAAATTTCTAACAGAAATTAATGTCACAACTAACAGAAGAAGACAAAATATCATCAAATTGATTAGAGAAATCAGGAACAGAAAGTTACTCCAGGTGTGAGAATAAAGACAGACATTTAGAGCTTTTAGTGGCTTAAATGTAATGAAGCGTTTCAAGGATGCAAACTGGAAAGCAACATTTTTCATTTAAAACACACCGACCAATCATCAGCGTCCATTTCAGTGTGTGCTTTCAGGTACTGAAACTAAACAGAAGAACACAACGTGAAAGAGTAGAAAGACAGAGAGATGGGAAGATAGGAAAGCAATGGGAATTCATACATCATAGATAAGAAGACGTAGACATGCAGGTGTGCACATCTGGGCAGAGCAGCATGAGAGGGGATAAAGACCGGCGGGCACATTGGAGGCGTAGCTGTTTATGTTATTATGAGTAATGATACATTGCTGACTAAACCCGGTGGAGACAGGGAGGGACGATGTCTGTACACTTGAGCTTTTGAGACATTTTGTACCTGAGTAGCTGTTTCACATCCTCATCATGGTATCTTTCATCAAAAAACAATTTTTTATATTAATATTACTGATTTAAAGTAACAAGCTTCCCTTGCTGTAACAAAAACTGCAGATAAACTCTTGACTGATTGCCAGTTCATTATTTGAATCATTCAGGTAGATGTTTATTTATTTGAAAAGCTCTAAAAACCCACCTGCTCTGATAATCCAATTGCACAAATCTCCTCAAGACTTATATTTTGAGTTAACAATTCCAAATAATAAAATAAACACAACAAAGCATCTTTACGATTGCCCTGCTAAATCTTCTTAATAAATATTTATATTTTGTCTTCATCATAACCTTCCACTTATATAATTCTTCCAAATTTGTTATAACTTTGCTTAAAAGACATTAGTAACCAACGTATATACAGCCCCTACTGGATTTCTGACCATTAGCACCCGCTCCTGCAACATCTGCATCAGATCCCCTTCACATAGCGGCCCTCTAGTGTGAATCATCCAACATACACGCTAATATACCGGAGACCATATCATCCACTTTTTTTTTACCTTTGGCCTTATTGCTATCATATACACATCTGTAGATGATGGTATCTCTTAAATGTTCAAAATGGGATCATTTTTCTGATATTATTTCACAGTTTTTAAAGTTTGTAGCAGAATGGTGAGTCTTTGCATCTAAGAGACTCTTCGTCTCCAAAGTGCTCCTTTTTTACTCACTCATCTTCCCGACTTTTTACTAATTGATCTTATAAGTTGTCAAATGCTCTTTTTAGTTGTTTTTTTTATTTATGCCAGTTACTTTTCCAGCCTTTCGTTCCCCCTGTTCCAACATTTTATGAGATTTATTGATGCCATAAATTCAAAATGAGCTCATCTTTTCCACGAAATGATAACATTATATTATAATGGCTTTTTCAGAATCTGCTGTGATGTTTTGTATTCTGCTGGGTATAAAATATGGGATTGTGAGATTTCCAAAACATTGCATTTTATTTTTATTAACATTTCCCAACATCTCCACTTTAAATTGGAGTTGTTCTTTTTGTCAATGCTGCTCTAATACTTGTGTGTAAACAATAAACATCTAATTTATTGTGGCTTTAATGAGTTAAACCGGTGTACATAACTTGAATTTGCCACTTTTAGACAGAGTGAAGTTTCCAAACTCCTTATTTGACATCTAGGTTCATATTAAACAAACTTATCCTTCAACAATAATCATAAAATATGTTTAATGTGTTGTGAATTTAAGTAGCACAAGCATCAGATTAAAACGAGCATGGCGGGAAAAGGAAACTCTGAGGATCATGATGTCATTCTAGCTCTGGTTTCTCCATCACAGACAGATGCACCCACAAGCACTCACCCCTAATTACATGGAGTTGTAAGAGGAGGAACTTGCTGAAGCCAGCGTTTCCTCTTGCAGACATGAGCGGTGGGAAAGAAAGTTAACTTTCTGCTGAGCAGGGTATCTTTTAATATGATTCGTCTTCTCGTTAGGTTTAAGGGTCAACCTCTGGAAGAGTTAAAGTGAAATGTGAGTCAGTCTTGTCTGCAGGGACGTACTGTAAAAACTCCAACATGTTGAGAGTTGCTCTGCAGACAGATAGTGGTGAAGAGGATGTCATGCAGCCTCTGCAGATCTGTAAACTCGGCACCTTGTTTTGACTGGCGCATCTCGTGTGTGGCAGAATCACGTGTTTCACAAGGACAAGTTGTCTATGGAGATACCTGCAGCTATCAACTATACCCATGACTCTGTTATCAGCTGTTTGTCCAGAAGGAACATTTATATCGATACATCCAGGAGATGTTTTGTTTTGTCTGAGTTTCCTGTCACATCTGCCATTTTGAAACCACGCATTGCTGCTGGATCTTTTCCAGGCAAGGCCGAGTCTGGTGGGCGCATGCATGTGACCCTGTGCGATTACATCATGCCCTGGGACTCCTTGAGCGCCACCCAGAAGAAAAGCCTCAGCCAGCGCTACCAGATGGGCTGTGACTGCAAGGTAAGACAGCAGAAGGCCGTCTGTATGTTTAGTTTATCTCCCAGAGTAGCGCAGCTGTTTAAATCTAAACCTGAGACCTTCAGCAAACAACAATTGTGTTTTAGGAACGGATCATTCCTAAATTGTTGTTGATTTTACTCTGCAGTATTTAGATAGTTTACATAAGCACAAGAACCATCTGTTTGTGAGCTTTGGATCTGCTAATGGATGGATACAATACATTTGGAACAAGTCCGGCCTCACATTTACCATATAAGTCTGTAAATAAGTTGTGCTTGTGACCATTTATCTCCATCAGTTGAGTGGTTAGTCACAGTTGTTGTTTCCAAAAAGTCATGTTTAAATTAGAAAAATAGAGGTCAAACTAGGCAACACATGTTTATATATCACAATTCATCAAACAGGGTGATTCAAAGTCCTCTACATTAAAACATTACAAAATAAGAAGCATAATTTGAAATTAAAACTTATAAGAAAGAAAAAGGAAATAAGAAAACATATGCAGTTTTAGGCCCCGTTTCCACGACAACAGGAGGAAAACACAAAACAGTTTACCAGATGTCCATATAATTTTGACTTAAATGGAGTTTTGGAAGGTAGAAAACACAAAAATCCCCAAACACCCACCAGAGTGGAAATCCCAATAACGTTCCACCCTATTGTTGCCGTCTACACGGTTGACAACGCAAAAGTGCGTTGCTGTCACATAAAGATGACGTCATAATCATGAGCCTGTTGAATAAAACAATAACACCACATGGCGAAACTTCAGGTTAAGCTAGCAGCAGTAAATGCGATGCAGTAGTCACGTCAGAAATGAACTACATTCATGACACAGAGTCATTATTCTGGCTGGTGCGCTTCACCATGTTGGTTGTCGCACTCGAAGAAATAGAGAAGTACAAGTGAAGGCATTTGGTTTTGGTGGTGCACCACCTACATACTGGGCGTGCATACTACAACGGGAAATTGGGAATTTTGTGCACTTTTGCATCTCCATGTGCACGCAGATTTCCCCAACCAAAACAGTCGTGTAAACCAGGCGGCAATCTCTGGCTGCCGATTGTGAGGCTAATAAGGAAGTAGTAATACTTGTAGTTCACCCCTACAAAAACTTTTTCGGTTTAATAAGTCCAATTTTCCGTCATGTAAACTTTGGGGGGAGTGGGGGGATGAATTTTTTTCTAACGCTTCGGGTTCGATGTTATTTTAATCTTAAATTTAGAGGCGTGTCCTTTTGATTGATGTGTGTTAGAGCGCTATCACTGGTTGCAGCTGCGTACTTCCTGCTGGCTCCACCGTGACGGAGCCCTCTCAGCTCTCCGATAATGACGAAACACCAAGATGGCGACGGTAGGACCCACCTATTGGCTTCAAATCTGCTCTTCAGATACCCATGGGTCACGTCATGATATGCGCTGTCCAGTATTTATATAGTCAATGGGGAAATAAAATGAGAATGAAACAATACTTTGCGTTTTTGCTTCGGACTGTTTCTGTCTAAACGTAGCCTCAGACGACTAAATAAAACTACTGAAATGCAAACGAGAACAGGATGGTCTATAACATTTAAGTAAACTCAGTGTTTCAGCTGATCTGAGGCTTCTCCATGTCTTGCTGTGACTCTGGGAACTCATAAAAGACCAGAACCAGATGACCTGAGGGGTCTGGTAGGTTCATACTGGGTCAAGAGGTCTCTGATTTTTGGTCCTAAACTATTCAGAGCTTTATAAATCATTACAAACTTTTATAGACAATTGTGAAAAGCTACAACTGAACATTTTTTCACACTTTAATGATACATTTGGTCTAATTTTCCCACAGCCCCCATCAAAACGTTGCCCCATTGAGTCATACTGTGCAACACTGCCCCCGAGGTTACCAGCGGTACTGCTCCATTTGCTACATTGGGCGACACTTTAACAAGCGCTCTGTAAAGCTGGAACAGTAAACAAGACAGAAGCGGATGTTAGTTTAACCCATGTCGAATACTATGTAAAGCCAGTAATCAGACTGGTATCAGTGGGATACACTGGTACTGAATCCTGAATCTCTGGTCCATATTGTTAAAACAAACTATCTGAAGTAGTTGCCTGTTGTCTATCTGGTCACATTGCATTGATCTCAGATCAGAACTGACTTTTTGTGAACTTTGTGTTGTGCAGATTGTGCGCTGTCCCTCTCTGCCCTGTGAGATCTCTGCTCCTGAGGAATGTTTGTGGACGGACCTGATGATCGAGAAGCAGGTGCACGGTCGCCAGGCCAACCACTACGCCTGCGTTAAGCGGGCAGATGGCTCCTGCTCCTGGTACCGCGGCGTCGCGCCACCCAAGAAAGAGTTTCTGGATGCGGAGGACCCTTAGTCGCACAAACGTGACTCCCTTGTTGCACAGAGATAAATGTAAATGACTTAATTCAGAAGTTAACTGTTCACTATCAGGCAAAGTGATTTTGATGTCTTTAAAAAAAAAAAGGCAACGCTTATGTGACCAAAATTAGCTGCTGGTCTGAAATCAACCTTCATCTTCTTGTTAACAGCTCAGCGGTTATTTTCAGACACAGCATCTCTTGCAAAAACATCATGATGATGTAACATCCTCCTGAGGCTGGCGTCAGGAGGATAATGTTGAGCACTTCCTTCCCCAAAAACAGCTCTGCTATCCATCAATCAGTCCTCTGATCAGTACTTATCCAGCATATTTTTTTAATTTTATTACCTCATTCTCCATTTTACTCCATAGCAAATTTTGAAGTTGCCTTTTTGTCTTCATTTTCTTTTATTTTTAACGATTGTCTCCCTGAACACTCTTTAAGTTTCGCTTCCTTATTTGGTCTGCTTAGCTACAGGTAACATCAGACGCCACAAAAAGCATGATCCATCTTGCATGGCTGATTATATTTTTCTGGTTTCTCTCAGTAAAATTCTTTTGTAATGATTTAAATTGAAGCCTGTTGCCATCACAGGCCTCACTGGACCAGTCTAGGCCGTGTGATGGTGAGCAGTCTGAAATAAAACCTGCTCACGAGGTAAAACAGATCCTCTTCCCTGACCTGCAGGCGAATCACAAACATCCCCTTTCTTCTTTATCTATGAAATAATTTCCTTATGTAGCTGTACAGTACCTATGCATATACTGTTGTTGTTTCTTGATAATTATTATTTACTGCATTAGAACTAGATTTGCACTTTTTGAGGATGAGTTTCAGTAAAGACAAGAACCTGATTTCTCTTATGTGAACATTATCGCCTGCGTAGACTGACAGATCCACCTCAGGTGCAGATGTTGTTTACTTTGAGTACTTTTGGTGATCTGTATTCACAAACACAAGCTGATTCCTGCTATATTAATCATCAAGCTTAACATAATAACTCGTAGTGAAAGTTTAAAATAAAAAAAAACCTTGGATGTGTGAGAAGTTTGAGGATAAAGGAGATTTTTTGCAGATTTGTGTTTGAAAGAGAAACAAGAAGAGCTTGTGGGAGGATATTTCAGTGTCTTTGTATTATCTGCTGATTGTAAATGCAAGCAGCAGGTTTAGATTTTCTCACAGATGGTTTATTTCACGAGTGATACGGTCTTTACGTGCTTAATGTTAGCTTTGACTCGTCTTTCAAGTTATTAAATGAAAGCTTTATCGCTGTACTAGAAAGCAAGTTACTCAAAGTTTACAGTGCTGTTTTATACACCTCAAGCTATGTTAACTAAAAAAATATATATGATGGAGTATTAAACGCATAATTTAAAAGTAAACTCTCTCAAGTTTCCTTTACTTTGTATTTTTTCAGTGTTATTATTATAGCTGTCATGTTTTTTTGTGAGTTCACTGTCTTTGTCCTATAATGTTTTTAGCCGTCATGTCAAGAGGGTCCTCTTGCGCTGGAGTAACGTGAGAGTGATTAGTCTTTTTCGGAGAGGTATAGAGAAATGAAATGGGTACTTTGTGTGAATAGAGGACTGTGCATGTGTTTGATGCTTTGTGTAAGTCCTCGCAAAGGACAAAATATTCAGTATTATCAAATAAAAACAAGTTTGAAAGAGTACACGCTGCCTGTGTGTTGTCCTTTCATTTTTACTGTTATTCCTGTTATCAGATGTGTGGTTGGGAATTTGGCTCTATGTCAAACTGGAACTATTTGAGCCTCTGCAGAATAAGCCACCTTTAAATTTGATACACCTGGTCTTCAATATTTCAGTCACTATGGGATTAAAATATTTCCATGGGGAACATGCTTAAAGCTATTCTTAGCTGCTGCATTAGGATATTTGGCAGACCACCTGGCTGACAATGTGTGAATTTTAAGATTATGTCACTCGATATTTTTTCATCAGGATAAATTGGATTAATATTGCCCCGTTGACTATTTGATTTGTGTCTGTGTGCTTGAAAGTTGAGTATCCTTAAGTAAATGAGTATATTTCTTCATCTACAAGGTCTATTTAAATACTTTTGGAGTCATAGCAAAAGGAACCTTTGTGAGATTTGTTGTTGTGTGTACATACCAGTATTACTAGTTATTCATAAAGATGGCACACGCCATAATTTCAAACAGTTTTAGGATACCCTTAGTAAAAACCCTTTCAGGATGAATATGAATATTACTTTGGAATGATGCAGATCTGCAGGATTCTGTGTTCTGAGAAAATTTGCTTCGTCAACAGGAACATTTTATATAAAAATAATCTGAATCCTTCTTTTATTTTGAATAAATCTTTGTATTATGAAATTTACAAAGTATTACTGGACCTAACCAGAGGGGATAGAAAAAAATATGCACCACATGGAAACACCGAGACACAACTAAAGCTCCCACCCTCACCATATATTTCAACTAAAACCAGGAACATAGAAAATGATCTGAAGATGACTGTAAGTGAATAAAGCAACAGAAAACTCATTGACTGTGTCAGCATGCAGAATATACGGAGAGAAGAATCATTATTATGCCAATGCAACCCCGTCTACACATAGGTCAGAGGCATGACAGGAGGACTCAGGGACCGAAGCATTCAGCAGTCAATCTGTAGCACAGACCCTAGCCATCCCACCCGAAAGTCGACTCTGTATCCACCCAGAAAGTGGCAGATGGAGGCTCCAGCTAGAACCCCCTACAGTCAGCAGAAAAGGCCCCAATGGGCCAAAATCAGCAACTTTGCTGGGCACTGGCCGCCTAGCGCCACCAGAATGCAGGTCCTAAAAGCCCAAGAGCCCCCAGGTTATTCACCCTGTTTTTAACTTATTTTTTTTAGATTAGATTAATATTAATTAATATTAATATAGATTTTAGATTAATAAATTCAAATAATAAAGGATTAAACCTATAATATCGAACCCACCCTAACGGAAGTAAAATAATGTTGTTATACAACATTGACATAGTTAAAATGAGGGTAATAAGAATATTTAAATCTCAACATTTTAATTTTTTTTAGAAATACTTGCAAATATTTTAATAAAAGCAACTTTAGAGAATCTGTTGAGCAGAATTGTAAAAAAAAATCCCCAAATCCAGCTGAAAAATGTTTTTATTCATTTACAGATAAGCACAAAAACAACTATCTGCAAAGTATATCATTAATCATTCCAGAATTAAACTTGTATCAAGGTATTCATGCAACTAGATAGAAACTCTATCATTTCTCATATTGGTATGCTAAGCAGCCAAACTGCATGTGGGTGCAGCACAACAATCTGTTCAGGGAGAAGAGCGAGTAGATGTGGTAATCGACTCAGCTTGGAAAATATTTGAAAAATGTGCAGCCGGAGCCCAGAGGTGGCTTTGTCATCTTTGTTAATTGTTTTCTTGGTAGTCTAACAATGTTTTAGCAATCACCCCATGTCAGTGGGGATTTCATGCTCAGCTCTATTCTGAGGACAATCATTATGTCTGCAGTAGGGTGGCAATGAGTGGACCAACAGTGTTTCCATGACTGTCTCCTTGTCGCCTCTTAACCTTCATCTTTGTGTTTGAAACTGGAGTAATATTTAAACACAAGAGATTCTTGCGTTAATTTTGCAAGTTCTGCTTTGTAATCCTGGTTTCCCAACACAGTGAAGACAGGCAGGAAGAAACATTTACTGGTTTGTCTCTCTAGTTAAATGTTCTTTTTTTGTGCGTTTTTGTGCTTTTTTTTTTCTTTTAAGAATACTTAGCTCATGCAGCAGAAGGCTCACATAGAGCACATTTGGGTTGTTTTTTTTAACACAAAAAACCGTGATAGAGGTGGTGTTTCTTTTTGGTTTATTAAATGAATATAATGTGATTTATCATTGACCATTTGGGTGAACCAGTGGGGTGAACACATTAAGTGATGCAAGGAGACAGAAACAGTAGCAGGAGTCCCCTGAAGTTGTGTCGCCACCCAGTGGCCAGAAGAAGAAACAGCAGCCTGTTCAGTCCATACTGAAGTTCAAAAACAATTATTGGATTATGTAAAAACAGAATGAACCAACTAATTTACAAATAAAACAAGTAATTAACCAATACACCAAAATGTAACAGATGATGAGCTCATATTTATACTGTTTGTGCAGATATCTGGTCAGTCAGCTTGTTCCAGCAGGATGGACTGATAACTGAGGACAATCAGTGTTTGTAGCTGAGCAAATGGGAATAACACACAGACAGTCCTGATACGACCGATGTTTCATGATCAGTCACTGAGATATTTCAGCTGTTAGGAAAAGCCAGGGGATTACCAAATGGTTAAAAGTTGAATGTCAGTAAAACGTGTAATAGTGACCAATATAAAAGCTGCACACACAGGTGGGGCGGGGGGTAATGTAAAGGACAAACCTTGTGTGTCTGGAAGAAGCAAATCAGGTAAACATTAGTGCCCTCAGTAAAAAACAAGAAAAAATACATACTGACCATTTTTACACTTATTTTACTTTTTCATTGTCACAGACAATTAAATGTAGAAGATCCATAAACATCTACAGCAGCCTGGTAACACTTAACATCCCATTCGTCAGCCTGGAGTTGTTGAAAAGCAACTCTCCTCCAGCCAGCCGGCCACACAGGGCAGTCGCTGCATCGGTACCACTGCAGGCAAAGCTCCCGGTGTGGTGGGTCCCCATTGGAGTTGAGAGTATTAAGACGTTAAAGCAAAGGTCAAATAATTCTAAAACCAATAAAATTAGATAAAGTAAAAGTATATAAAAATCAAATAAATAAATAAAAATGAAGTACAATAAGAATTTAGGTTTAAAGGGTAGGTCTTGAGTTTTTTTTGTTTTTTTAAAAAAAAAACATGGCAGAGACAAGGACCATAGCAGTAAAACGAGGCCTTGCCCGTAGGTTTCGACCACCGTTTTGTGTTTTTCACTTTAACTTGTCCACCATGTCCAAGCAGATCCCACATAAGTACAATTAAATTGTTTTCTGGACTCAGTCGGTCATCTCAACCTCTCCACTCCCACATTTGGAAGGTACTCTGTACTGAACCTGGCTCTGTTGGTTCCAGACTACTAATGGGATCTGGACTGGCTCCAGGATCTCATTTCACATGTTTGTCCATCAGTTAGGTGCAAATCAGGTCCCACCCATACATCTGTAACTGACACACACACGGCAGCAAATGCCAGATGCTAGCCACACTTTACGCTGTGTTTCTCATTCCACAGAAATATGATCCTTACAGCTAAACTTTGTTGTAAAAGGGAACAATATTATTTTCCAATAACACCAACAGCACTAACTGGCCCTTAGTGAAGGCAAGGGATCATCACCAAACACAGACTTTCTTACTTTTTGTGCTAATTATATGTCCTCTGATGAAAACTTTGCGTTGTGACGACCGCACCCTCCATTATAAAACCCCAAAGGAAAAGAAAAGAAAAAAAAATTGAAGTAAGCCAACACCTCCAGTTACTTTTCTCTTTTCATTTATCACATTGCTGTCTTTAATTTCACATCCACACAGAACTGAAAACTAAACTCCATAAAAAAGCTCAAATAAAAATGTTTCCCATCAAACAAATAGAAAACACAAAAATCGCAGCTGTATCTAGTCATTAATGTCTGACTCTATATGAGTTCAAGGTTGCATCAGGACACTTTAATAATGTATCATTCCAAAACGAGCAGATTTGAGTATTTTACTATTTTTCCATCATTCTATGAAATTTTTCAAATGACTTCAAGCCGTATGAGATGAGGAGTTTCTCTCTTTTCATCATAATGATGCTGAAGCAGAACCATTCTGTGTGAAGCCACCATTTAAACGAGTCCAGTCTGTCTCCTCATACAACCTGCACTTATCTTGTCTAGAAAGTTGAAAGTAAGATGGAACTGGCACCTGTGTTCAGATCTTTTTTCAGTGTGAGCGGTTTGCTGTTTGATGAAATTCTGTTTTATTAGACCCTTTCAGGTCAGATCACCGTGTGCTGCTTCAAAAAAAGCATTCACAAAAAGATTACTCCTCTAAGAGACATACGAGTCACCAAACCTTTGGTTAAACACATTCTAGAAAATAATAAAACTCCATTAGAGATGCATACACATCAAATTATTTCTCATCAATAAGCCAGATATGAAATATACGTTATGTACAGAACAAAAGAAAGACGACCAAACGATCAAAATAATTTTACGGAGACTTTTAGAGCGTTTACTAAACTGAAAGGGAAGTGAATAATAGTGAGTAAATATGGGAGTGGTACACTTAAGGATTATGACTCAATAACTCTCTTTTGCAACTGAGGTTGAAGTTGTGGTTGATTTCTTCACACACACACACACACACACA
>JBAMHX010000024.1:6328901-6340252 GCA_037177515.1 Pseudomugil tenellus
TATAAATTTTTATATATATAATTTCCTGACTAGTTATTTGCAACTCTCCTGATATAGACTCATTTCTTTGTGTTAAAATACATTTAAGTATTTTTATTTTCAGTGTGACGTTCAGACAAAATTTCACTTCTGATTTCTCTCCCTCAGGGGATCCGCTTCTTGATCGACAGCTCGCTGCTGAAAAACACCAGCGAAGATATCGCCCAGTTCCTCTACAAGGGAGAGGGACTCAATAAAACAGCCATTGGCGACTACCTTGGGGAGAGGCAAGTAATTATCTGGTGTTGTCGTCTTTTTAGATGTTTTCATCAGCAGTAATGTTTGTTAACTCCTCCTGTGTCATCGTGTGCTGTGCAGGGATGAATTCAACATCAAAGTTCTGCACGCCTTCCTGGAGTTGCACGAGTTTACAGACCTGAACCTTGTTCAGGCTCTCCGGCAGTTTTTGTGGAGCTTCAGGCTGCCTGGCGAGGCTCAGAAGATCGACCGCATGATGGAGGCGTTCGCCCAGCGATACTGTCACTGCAACCGTGGAGTGTTTCAGAGCACAGGTATTTCAGCGTGTTGCTCCAAAAAAAACACAAACGAATCAATTAACGGCATGTACTGGAAGGCAAGCAATAAAACACCAGTAATAAAGTGTTATTTATATTTAATGCACATTTCTGCCTCTTTAGATGCACAATCTGTCCAACTTTAAGATAATTATATCAAAGCAAATATTTAAATAGATCCATTAAGATAATCTTGAATTAAGAGTGAATTTAACCAGAATTCCCAGGTTTTACATACTTTTTCTCCGTTTTCAGATACATGTTACGTTTTGTCGTTCGCTGTGATAATGTTGAACACGAGTCTACACAACCCAAACGTAAAGGACAAACCTACCGTTCAGAGATTCACTGCGATGAACAGAGGGATCAATGATGGAGGAGACCTGCCTGAAGACCTGCTCAGAGTAAGTTAAGCTCATCTCCCGGAAACAACTCTGATAAAGCCCCAAACATCCCATCTCACCGTGTGATGACTTTGCTATGGAACGAGTACATCTCATCACGCATCACATTCAGTCAATATGTCTTATTTAAAGACCAAACTGCTCTCATGACGCTCGCTTTTAGCGGAAATGTAGATACTTGTTCTTGAATGATATGTCTTCCTGAGTTTTTAGTTCTTGGATTTTCTTTTGTTTGCAGTTTTTCAAATCTGTCATAAAGCTCCACTCTGTTTTTATTCCTCGTCTCATGAGAAGCCTTTTCAGCTTGTGTGGTGGATTTGAGACAAAAGCCACAACGTTGCGTCAGAGTCAATTATGCCCAGAAACTGAAAATTTAGCCATCTGTACAAATTCCCTCTTTTGTTTCCATGTTTGCGTCACGGATATGAGTGGACAGTAAAAATACATTTCTTTTCCTAAGAAGTCAAACCTCCCAGCTTGGATATTAGACTACTAAGAGCATTTCATCTGAAACATGTTGGCTTAATACAAATGAATTATTTTGTGGGTAAAAAGTCAGTTTCTTTGTCAGTTAAACATAAAAATGTCTAATTGCTATAAAACGTAGAATCACTTGACATGACTTAGACGAAGGAAGAGGTGTGAAACTTACTTCATGGTCGTATAAATGTAGTTTTCCTCATCCCTCTGTGTGATACAGGCTGTAACGAGTCGGTGCACCTCCAGCTGCGGCTGCAGCGTCTTTTCCTTTCAAACGTCTTAACAGCTGCTGAGACTGATTGGCACACTAGCTGTAGCCATGGCAACAGCATACTTTTGGTTGTAATGATTAAAGCTGTGACACCTTATTTTATAATAATGCAGTGCTCGTTGTAACTATTGTGTTCACACATTAAGCTGTACAGCTAAATGAACCAGAAATGTTTCTGAACATTTAATCTTACGGTTTTTTCTAGCTGTCTAGACCAAACTTTATTTTAAAAAAACAAAAACTATCTCGACCCCTTCGTGACCTGTGCCTCACACTTTGCAGAATCTGTACGACAGCATCAAGAACGAGCCCTTTAAGATCCCAGAGGATGACGGGAACGACCTCACACACACTTTCTTCAACCCTGACAGAGAAGGCTGGCTGCTAAAACTCGGTATGTGAACTGAAACGGTTCAGTTTGTTCACTTTCTATCAGTCTTTTTCTTATTTACAGCATGAAATTACTGTAAACTTTCAGGCCCTCTAGTGGACACTGTGTGTAAAAACACTTTTGCGAAACGATGAAGTTGAGACGCTTTGTTTTGATAATCTTCTTATTGACGTTCTTTTTGTTTTGTTTCATGGTTTTGACTCCAGGAGGTATGTACTCTTGAAATTGCCCAGCTTTAATGCACTGTTTTGCCACTGAGCTTCCTCCCCTTCACCGCTTTACCCCTCTCTGCAATCGCCTTGGCATCACAACCACCGTCAGAATAAACTTATATGATTGTTTATCAGCTGACGTCACTCTTTGCTGTAAGCTGCTGTTTCCCGTGTTTCACATCTGCTTCTCACTGCTGGCCCATGTTTTAACCTCAGCTTCTGCAGCCAGAAGGCTTTAAATAACCTGCCAGTTTGTCATCGATGTGCATCAGTGTTGCTCTCAACATCGAGTCCAGTTTCCTGTTTTTGGGGAAGTTGCAGCTAACCTGTGATCTGTCCTCAGGTGGACGAGTAAAGACCTGGAAGAGACGCTGGTTTATTCTCACAGATAACTGCTTGTACTACTTTGAATACACCACTGTGAGTACTTTGGCTTTGTTTATGCTAAATACCAACCAGTGATGGTATAAATGGTACTTGCTGCTCCAAAGCTATAATTTATTCTCTCTGTTTGCAAGGATAAGGAACCCAGAGGAATTATTCCACTGGAAAATCTGAGTATCAGAGAAGTTGAAGACTCTAAGAAACCGGTATTTTTATTTATTTTTTGCTAGTAAATATGAGGAAAAATGCAAGTACAGGAGAGATTTTAGCTAAAATGATTTAGAGGTATTTGAAATTGTCCTTAGGAGTGAATGTGTGTGTTACTGGTTGTTCGTCCTGTGATGGACTGGTGACCTGTCCAGTCTGTATGCTGGGATAGGCTCCAGCTAACGCGACCCTTCATTAGACTTAGCGGTACAGATAATGGATGGATGGATTTAGAGGTTTTAATGTTTATTTTTGTTCAAAAGTTTATACAAACAGCAGTTATTTATAAGTTAATTAGTTTAATTCCCATTAAGTTTAAATCTTTTTTTTTTTTTAACGATTTCTGCTCTGATATAATTTTTTTCCTTCAATCTGTCCAAGAACTGCTTTGAGCTCTTCATCCCCAACCACAAAGATCAGGTGATTAAGGCGTGTAAAACGGAGGCAGACGGCCGTGTCGTCGAGGGAAACCACACTTTTTACAGAATCTCCGCTCCGACTGCCGAGGAGAAGGATGAATGGATCAAAAGCATCAAGTGAGTCGCTTTTCTTTTCTGCTGCATGTGATCAAACTGATCGAGTCTGACTGTCGTTCCCGCCTCTTCCTGCAGGTCTGCTATTAGCAAAGACCCGTTCTATGAAATGTTAGCTGCTCGAAAGAGGAAAGTCTCCACTCTGAAGGGGCTGTAGAGGATAAAACCAGTGCAGTCCTGCTGGACATGGACCTGACTGAAGCTGCAGTGACACTTGGACCTGCACTAACAAGCCCTGCTGAGCTCCGATTAAAGCAGCGTCGGAGCGCTTTTTCCTTAAACATCAGACTTGGAGAGTCTTGTTTCTAGAAAACTGACGGTGTGTCCCCTCTGGATCAGAATCCCACTCTGTCACTGTGACTGTTAAAACCAGTCTGACTGGCCAGAGAGCCTTTTCACACACGGGATTTGGTCTGGTTTGGCTACAAAAAACATTCCTCCAGGAGAGAAATGCTGCAAACCACTAAATATTGGATCCTTACCGATTTGAAAATATCTTTTTGTTATTCAGATACATTTGCAGACTTGAACTGATCAATCTGACCTGTACAGCTAAACACCTGATGAAGCCATCAACAGGCGTTAGCTCACCATCACACTGTCCTCGGTGTTTTTTAAAGCTTGTCTTCTTACTGCTGTTGTCTTGTCAGTGCGTTGTTAAAATGAAGGTAGCACAGAAATGGCTCAGTATTATTTATGCGTATTTCTTGTAATTTATTGTTTTTTTTGTGTGTGTGTGTGTGTGTCTGATCTAAAGTTTGCACTATGCTGTGGACTATTCTATACATTTCTGATATATAAATAAAGGATATTGGCTTTAAAATTCCCCCATGAGGCTGACGGTGAGTCTATATTTCCTGGAACAAATCTTCCTCCAAAGTCATCAAGACGGCAAACGGCTCAAAAACGATACAAATCTGTCGAGTGGAGTGCTCGCCTGGTGCTAATGAAGCCTTGTTGGAGAAACATTCAGTCATGCTCGTTTAACGGAAGAATGATCTTATCTAATATACACGTTCCTGTACGTCTCTTCCTGTTATTGTTTATCTGAACGTCTCTTATCACCGATCGGCAAGCTGAGGGATTTCGCTTCTAGAAAACTCACATGATGTGACCACCAGCAGGTGGAAGAGCTGTGAAGGAAATATCTTGCTAGGTTACTGGTTTCAGTTCCCATTAAAACTTTTTTCCTCCCCAATACAGCCCTCAGTTCAGATGTGGCTGATACGATAACTGCAGGTTAAAAGTTGAGCCTTTATGTTTAACACTCATTCTTGTTTTTAATCAATATTTTAAACTCTAATTTGATGTCTTTTAGTTGTAAAGTCCAAATGAAGACAAACCATTACATACAGCTGTTCATGCAACGCGTTAACATGGGAGCTTCTCTTGCCCCCCCCCCCCCCCCTTCATCTTTAAAAGATCCCAGGAAGTTTGAGAGCATCTTAAAAAGGAAGGAAACCAGAAGGCATTTAAATTCGTTGGTTTTGTCAGGAGAGTCTACATGTTTTTTCCAGAAGGCTGGACTGGTGCATTCCCAGTAATTACTGGTCTGCACTGGGAAATGAACTTAAGTTTGGTTACTCAGCGTTAGATGAAGTTCCACACAAAGACATGTGACCTCAATGCGTTATTAAGATGGAAGTGAAGAATGACACACAAGCAGTAATTAATTAATTGATTTATTGGCGTATGCATTAATGTGTGGCAGTAGAAGCCAGGACTCTACCTGTAGTCCTCATCTGTGAAGAGACTGATGCATTTGGTTAAGGCATGATCTGTTTGTACCTACTTGCCTGTGTTTCTGTTCCCAGGAGTATTGCAGGAGGAAAAGATGTCCCCAGGTGTTCAGACACCTTTTAATGATTCCAGGGGGAGGGACTAAAGTGGGTATTTATGTTAAAGGGAAGTTTTATTTAAAATACTTTCATAGCTGGGGTTAATTATTGGTTGGTTTATTTTGTATGATTATTTGAGTAGATTTGGGTTTGTGTAAATATGTTTGGTCTCTTTAGAACTTTTATTGTAAATATTTTATTATCTTGTATTTGGGTGTCGTTGGGTACCTGTGGGAATGGTATCTTCCATTTAAGCTGCTCTATATAAGCCATGAGTTTTTATTCATTCAGATGGCTTCTTTTTACTTGTGCTGTGACGTAATAATAGTCGACAGTAAAGAAATCCTCAGCGTGTTCTGGCTCTTATGTGCTTTCCCAACATGGTCGCCTCTGAGACTGTTCTCTGTGTTTATTACCTCTGCAAAGGAGGTTGTGTTTTTGCCAGCGTTTATCTGTCTGTGTAATAAAAATAATTCAAAGTTCTGGATGGATTCTCGTGAAATATTCAGGATATGTCCAGAACGGGAAGATGAAGTGATTAAAATAGAGTCCACAGAGCCCCCGCAGCTTATTTTGACTCGCACCCTAAAACATGATCCGATCACCTCCAAATTGCTGGATCGACTCTGTGGTTAGACAGAGGTCTGCACTCAAAGTGCTTTTCTCATTCTGTTTTTCTTCCCATAAATGTTCCCTGGTGGTGGACGGAGCTGCCAACTACTAAGAACAAGCTGAAAATTCATCCTCACTTTAACTTTTCTGTTTATCAGATTTACGTGGAGAGATTTGTCCAACTCTTTGGGACAATTCAGCACTGAATAAGCTCTGATGTTCCTGTGTGTGTATTTTCTAGCTTTAGAGAAATTAGTAACTTTATTAGTTAATTATATAAATAAGTTACGTACTGCTTTGAAATCTATTTCTTCCACCTCAAGACTAATCTGAACGAGGCTAAAACGGTGTGACACCATAAAAAGCACATTTATTTCATGGTGTTAATGACAGATATCTGGCATGCCTGACACTTATGTCTGGGATTATGCAAAGTATGAGAGTTTAAGGGGTTTTCCAGAAAGCATTGTGGTGAATAATCTGAAATCACGCCATATTTTATTTGCTTTCGCAGAATGATCAAGCAAACTGATTGTAATTTACTGATCTCACCGGCTGCATTGATAAACAGATTCAAACTGCATCCTTTGGTGTAAATGTGCAACTAAAAGTCTCAGAAATAAATTCCAGACATTGAAAGTCACTTTAAAAAGTCGCCACCTTTTCCTTTAATTTACAAGCATAATAACATAACTGTACAGGTTTGTGTAGGCAGAGCTGTAAACACACCATGAGAGCTGTTATTAAGGCTCCTCCAGGGACCGAAGCCTCGCCACACCCGTCCGTTTACCGTCACAGCTTTCATTACAGATGAAGCTTCCAGCTATCAAGTTTTCATGCATGCAACTTTAGGACTTACAAGGGTGTGTGTTTGGTAAGGTTTTTTTTTTTTTTTTAAATGTTTCCAGTTAGTACCAGTTCAGAACTCAAAATCCACAGTGTGAGGATGTCCGCGTATTGGAGAAAAACATCAGAGTCAAACAGCGTAACTAGACATTTACATACATCCCCTCCTGTGTGTGTGCGTGTTTGAGAGTCACATCCTGGTGTTTTTGGATCAGGTGATGCTGAAGACGTCGACTCTCAGCATGCTGATGATTGTTGAGTCGGTCAAAGCGTCTCCAACCTTCATCAAACCCTTCAACTCGAGGTCAGACACAACCGCCTGCAAACAGAAAAATGTTCTTGGTCACCACAGTCTGATGGAATCAGCTGTTTGTTATCGCAACGGATGAGATATGAAGGCTGAATTACTGGCAGGACGAACACTACGTGCACTCTGAAGAATCTGCAATCTGAAAGACGTTTCAGGAACTTTTATCAATTTGTTGCAGAGAATTCAGTCTTTTATGTTTTGAGGGACGCATTTAATTTAAATAAATAACATTTCAATAAAGTTGTGCTCTTTAAATTGGATTTGAGTAATTAAAACAACTATTTTAGCATTTTATGATGAGTCACTTGGTTAAAATAGCTGAAAATACACCTGAAAATATTGCATAAATCCTGCAAAGTTTAATACGTCATGCAAACAAAAACATGTATGAAATACTAATAATCTGGTAAAATATTTGCTTATAAATTATCCAAAAATTACTCGCTACAGCTCCAACACAACAACAAGACAGTAAAAACATATGTAAACTAATCAGCAGCCTCTTTGTTACAGTGCAAGGGGAAATTCTGGCCACTAGAGGGTGAGCACGTGCCTCACAAATCATCAGATTGTTCAAACAGCTGGTGAGAACATCAGCTATTTGTATTTTCTCTAACCCTGCTGACTCCGGAGAAGCTCCAACCTGTTGTCACCCCGTCTCTTAACAATGGGAGGACTGAGCTCCTGATTAGATCTTTTCATCCCGTTACAAGGCAAAGCTCTAGTTGGCGTCATGTTTAGTTCTTTTTCCTGTCAAGAAAATAAAAAAGATATATATACTGGAAACGAAGCACACAGATCGCAATGCTAGGTGGAACCAGAGAGCAGCGGATAAAAGGACGTTTTAAACAGCTGCTAAATATATAAACAGAAAAACACATGGAGCAAAATGCCAAACTAATCCTAAAATATGTGTAAAAAATAACATTTTCCTACTAAAACCAACAAACTGGAGTCTAATTATCAGCTAAAGCTTTACAAGCAGAGCTGCACTGTTCAGAAATCACCCGACCAATGCGGAGGATGAACTGGTAACATCCCAGTCTCCCAGAGCTTTAAGCAAACCTGACTGCTCTGCGCGGCGTCACCGAGGAGGGGGCCCCCTGTGGCCCCCTGATCCCTGCTTCTCATGGCTGGATGCGGCACTTTGCTTGCGTTTTATTCTGTTTACATGCTGGAAACAGTGGTGTAGTCCAGGTTATATGAAGGTATATTTACTATTTTTTTAGTTAACATTGAGTATACCTGCTTCTGAACCTGTTTTACTTGATATTCAGTTATATCTGCTCTATCTGTATCTACTGGATATTATTCACTTCCTTCACGGATTAAATCGTTTAAAAGTTTAAAATCTGCATAAGGACTGATGAGAGACAGCGAAAAGGAAAATATTACTAGCCGTCAAATATGCGTTTACTTAAAAATGTCCACCTTTAATATGCATGATGACGCGAGCAAATCAAATAAAAATACGTTTTTAACAACAGAAATGTACATCAGCCAACAGCTCCGTTAATGTTACACAACTTTAATAAGGGTAAAAATGTAAGTATACACATTTCTTAAAGGACGACAAAACCACTTCCTGGAGAACAAACAGGAAAAAAATCCTGTTTTCAGTGAATGAGCAGGAAGATAAGCAACCTTTTAAGTTCATATGAAAACATGGAATCATGAGAGGTTTTTTTCCCATAATACTATGTGTGTTATTTTCATCATGCATGAATGCTCCTGTGTGTGTGCACATACCATTACTGGACTGTCTGCATGACTTCAGGGTCTGGCTAGCAAAAAAAAAAAAATCTTAAAATGAAACAACAAATGACGTTCTCTTGTTTGGCAAGACAAGATAAAGTTTTTTTGACATTTTAATGACTTTATCTGTCTAAAGTTACCAGTCTTGGCATCAATTTCAACGATCTCAAACTGGAAAAACAGATAAAAGGCGTTTTAAATTCCTGCTTTTATCATCTTTGTCTTTTAAAAAAAGTGTCTTTTTATCACACTCTTTTCGAACAAGCTGTGCGTGCTTTCATTTCTAGTCCTGACCACTGCAATGCACTTCATGTTGACACAAAATGTAATCACACCACGCTGATCTCTGCATCCCTGCACTGGCACCTTGTTCATTTTAGGATCGATTTTATGGTTTGATTATTTGTTTTTAAGGTTTTTACATGGTACGGCCGAACACAGCACCTCCTGTAAATCAGTGTGTAACACTTTTATTCCTTGGCTTTTACGACCGTGTGGTCTTCTGTAGATTTTATTTTATTAATTTATTTGTTGTATTTGATATATTTAGAACATGTTTTATATAATTTATTCATATATTTTGATTTTGTGTGCAGCACTTTGAAATGTTTCGTTGTGAAATGTGCTATATAAAGTGATTAATGTGTGTATGCACATGTACAGGACTTTTTAACTTTTTAGTAACTTACTTTATGAACTTTAAATATATCTTGAACGTAAACTACCAGTTTTCTAGAGAAAAAAAAGTGAGTTTTTTAATTTTATTTAATTACAATTATGTGCAAACAAACAATTCTATATAATGAATGAAATGAAAAATACTTTATTAATCCCAGAGGGAAATTTAAAATGTATATAAATAAATAAATATAAATGAAACGTTACAGATATTAGATCTTTATGCATTAATTCATTCTAACACTAATGCGCAACAGACATCAGAAAAAGAAAACAAATTCACTACTAACCCAGTTTGAGACAGTAAAGTGATCACTGTTTTTATGTACTGCTGTTCATATTCAGGTTGTAAATAAATTAAATGTAAACTGTCAACATACCTTTAGAAAGGTACCATGTTTACATCTTTTTCAGTGTTTTTTGTGATTCCTGCGGATGAAGTAACAGAAGGTAGAACTGTGGCTCATTTTAATACATTTTTGGTCTTTTTCTTGTTTTAGAACAAGAAAATAACAAGAAAGCAAGAAGTAAAACTACAGAATATCATCAGGTTTGTTCTTTAAAACGAGTGCAGTCGGGTTTTTGCTGAGAAGCAGCTCTGTATGAAACGGGGATGAAGGCTCACATACATGCTGCTGGGTCGGCTGTGAAAGTTACAATTTAAATCTAATTGCTGGATAATCAGTAGAGCTTAACGATGATCAAAGACATGAAATGACTTTTGTTCCTTTACATCATGGTTCTTTGTATTTGCAGCTAACAGGCGTTGGCAAGCTTTTTCTTTTCCTTTACTGTATAGTCAACACAGCCTGAGGTCACTGATCTTTCTGGCAGACCAACCCCTTCCACCACGTGTCTCGGTGCCAGTAATACCTGGATTTACCAGATTTTTTTTTCTCCAACATTTTAAAAACAATAGGTCAAAGCATTTTCATTATTGTTGCAAGATCATCTGTGAGGTTCTTCATAATACCTCTGGGAGGAGAGATGATCTATTTTTAAATATTTCCTTTTGGCAGCAGATCATTAAAGCGTTTTTCTCTCTCATGTGTTCAGGTAATGATAAGACACAGCCCATTTACGGGCAACATCTATCCTTTGACACTTCCTGTTCTCAGAAACGCCGCCGCTTCCTTACTCTTCAGCTGACAAGTTTCTTTTCAGCCGGAGCTCCACAGTAGTGTCTTCCTGCACACACACCTCCCCCCGTGAGCCTTTCTAACTTTCACAGATTCTCTCTCCAGGCAGCACAAGTCGTGTGCTTACTCCGTTTTGAGGTTTCTGAACTCTCTGACTTCACCTCTCCAAGTCCTGACAGAATTTATGGTAACACAGACCACAGTGTCAAATCATCACCATAACGCCACACTGACTCACTTCTTGGCGGCACTGAATCAGCCGACAAGCCGGCCCTCGCTCTCTCGCTGTGGTGATTGGGAGACTGCTGGGAAGACTAGGATGGGACCTGCGATTTGGGACTCACCACAATGACTGCAGACATTTCAAAGAAGCCACAGGCTGTTTAAACTGTGTGTGTGTGTGTCAGTGTATGAGTCTGCACAAACTGTTGCGGGCTACATTTTGTCTGCAAGGCAAAAAAAACAAAACAAACACAAACAATGTAAATGATGCAGAAATAAAGAAGCTTTGAAAGCACATTCTGGTTTCTGTAACTTGATTATAACTGCTGTGATGGACATTTTTGTAACTTTTTTTGTGTTTTTCAATGATGTGAATGAAATATTTTCTCAGTTTTGTAACTCTGATAATTCAGATAACTAACACAAGTAGCTTTTTTTGCTCTACTGGGACTTTTACGGATGAAGATCTTTATAGTTTACAGAGGATGGTAAGAAGAAAATATCAGGGAGCAGCT
>JBAMHX010000024.1:6365054-6409067 GCA_037177515.1 Pseudomugil tenellus
CTGAGTTGGGCAAAGTACTATATATATATATATATATATATATATATATATATATACTGTCTTGTAAAATAGTATGTGAGGGCATGCTCTGCAGAAAATAACACAACTACTTGTTGCTCAAGATTTGGCCTGATTAACACAGCACTTACAGTAAATCAGATGCTTCTTACATGACAGCCTGAGAGATTATGTCTTTACATTTTTCCAGCATTGTAAACTAATACGACATTGATTGTTGGGTTGTGGTGACAACAAGTAGTAAAAGTTAAGTGCAATGGGTGGTGACTTACGGATGGAGAAATATCTGATGGAGAAATATCTGAAAGAACATTTTGAGAATTTGTTGAAACTTAGAAATGAAAGAACTAAGCACTTTGACAAAAATTGGCATAAAAGGCTTCATAGTAAACATTAATTGAGGAAATAGTGGTTTAGCATTTTTCTTAATTATAGTTATTTGACAGTTAAGTGTACTAAAATTAGTTTTGGAAATTAAATGTAGCCACAGTACATATTTAAGTAGCTTAAAACAGCTTGTGAATTTTACTCCTTAATAAAACATGAATATATTTTTTTATTTATAATGTTGTTGTCAGTAGTAGATAAGATGTGCAGAATTTATCTATTTAAATTCTGCTCCACATAATACATAACACATTAAGAAAATCATTTTTTTATTGGGCCATATGTGGAGCAGCTCGCTTTTTCACCTTGTCGAGAAGGGAACCCACTAGTACCAGGAAACAGCCCAGCAAAGGTCACGCTGATTATTTATTGGCAATCTGCCAAGCGTGGAGCGCGAGCACGAATGCCTGTTCTCTGCGTGCGTGCGGGCGACCAGGCGCGAGCGTGCGTGTGTTTACTGGAAGAACCTCTGAACGCAGGAGGCGGAGCCTTACGAACATCGGTTTACTCATGAAACAACCTCCAGTAACCTTCCTCCACACGCACATACACACGGAATCTCTCCGGCAGATATCACCCCTGCCACATTCCTCCGCTCCGACAAGAAACCCCACACACTTTGTGGATATTTTTGTTTTTTGTATTTTAATGCCTGAGCTAATAATTCAGCTAGCACTACTTTCGGGTAGTTTGCATATCTTTCTATTCGGCGACGAGCGGCTGCGGTGCGGGGCTAAACATATCCGTGAGGTAAGTTGGGAAAACACGTCTAAAAACGGGGTAGTTGCTCAACTAAACAAACAGATACGACAACTCACGTCTATGTATTGATGTTGTGTTGTATCAGACGGTGCATGCGAGCCTGGAAGTGTATATATTTGGGCTGCAACAGGGGACCCAGTTATTCGGTAGCGGTTCTGAACCGTTATGGCGCCTCCTCTCTGACCGGCACCGTCCCGTGAAGCAGACCTATATTCCGGGACACCTTTTCAGTCACAGTGAAACCAGATATGTAGCAGCATTATGTTGTGAAAGAAAAAAAGGGGGAAGGAGAGAGAGGGGGGAGTATGTGGAGCTTTTTCACAGTGACCCCGATTCAGAAATCCCTTGTTGTGGTGCGCCGATCGAAGACAATTGAAAGCAATCAGGATCCAGTTGCTTTCTGTCTGTACGTGCATGCTCCATTCAAACTCAATATAACATGCATGCTCACGACCCAGTCCCGTTTCATGCATTTGTCACAGCCATTACTGCATTTTGTGATTTTATATCACGGGTTATTAAGGAGTTTTATATACATACATATAGATAAAAATGCCTAATCAGTGTTCCCTCTTCCTCCTAGCTGTGTTTGGGTGCTCTCTCCCAGCCCCTCTCTGGATGCATCAGACTCCTCTGCCCCGGGGCCCTGGACCCGGTGTGTGACCCCACCGCCCTCAGCCCTATCCCCCTCTATCAGTTCTCCCTCTGTCCAAACCTCCCACCCACCTTTCCGCCTCGAAGCTCCAGTCCTTGGCCCCCTGCCTCTCGACCAGCAGGCAGAGGCAGGGGGCCATGGCGCCATGGTAACCTTCACTGGACAGAACCACCTCCTCGCCATGAGCGGTGCGTCCCCTTCGGAGGGCAGGCTTCAGGGGCCAAAGTTTACCCCGCATCACTACAAGCCCTTTCACTCGGATGAACACTACCAGCAGGTTAGTCGAACCGAAAAGCTGTTTCCGTTGATGTTCTCTGGATGATAACGCGCACTAACAGCAGTCTTTTTACCGGTTTCAGGTGATGCGTGCTTTCCGTAAGCTCCAGGAGAGTGGTTTTTACTGGGGTGCTATTGGGGGCCGGGAAGCTAGCGCCCTGCTGCGCTCTGAGCCACCTGGCACGTTCCTAATCCGTGACTCCTCAGACCACCACCACTTCTTCACCCTGTCCGTGCAAACAGCTCGAGGAACAAAAAACCTACGCATCCACAGCGAGTTAGCCGGCTTCTTCTTGCAGCCAGATGCTCAAAACACCCAAGAGCTTCCACAGTTTGACTGTGTGCTGAAACTTATAGCACATTACATGGGGAAAGGGACAGATGCTGGAAGTGGGGGTAATTCAGGAGAGGCAAAAATGAAGGGGCGCAATAGCTATCTGATCCACACCGATGGGGAGAAAATCCCTCTGGAGTTGAGGCGACCCCTCCTAACTTCCCTGTCATCCTTGAAGCACATGTGCCGGCGGACGCTGAACAACAGAGGCCTTGGCGCGTCGGAGCAAACTGAGGAGCTCCCGCGCACACTTAGAGACTTCCTGGAGGATTATGACGCTCCTATTTGATTTGACGGGAACTGCAGAGGTACCGCTGTATGGACTAGATACCTGGAGGGCCCCACAGACCCGTGGAATGCTTGTGCCACCAGACTGACCAAACTGAGCCTTTATATAAGGTCAGTTTACCATAGAGGCCTGAACCAGCTGGTTAAACATCCCTGATGAGCGCCATCTACCTAGAGTCTTGGATGAAGACCGGGATGTAGGTAACCAACGATTTCCTCGTCCATCCCACCTTGGAAAAAAAACAAAACTGACCACTAATGTAAGTGGCAGATGAAGCCAGGGGTCAAAGGCCAATGTTTCCTATGACCGATGCAGACGCAGAGCAATGCCTCGTAGAAGATTAACCCAATCGATCAATGTACACTATGACAGGGAATGCCTGATCGATACGCCACCGGCGTTCCCGGTGGGTTTGATGTGCTTAAGAAGAAACCTCCGCTGTCAGCATGACATTTGCGACGCTGCGGATTGGCGGACAGAGAGGCTGAGAGGGAGTGAATGAAGGAGTTGCAAAGAAAAGGCTTAAGTCCAAACGAGGGGCCCAGCACACAGTATTTGTTTGTCTGAGTGTGTGTATTTGTGTGTTGTGGTTGCACACATATTTCCATTGCTGTTTCCCGCAAGTGTTGCCACATAGAGGGGAGTGGGTAGATCCTGCACGCTAGCATCACACACGCAGACACACACATGCAGGTACAGGCCCACATGAAGGTTTTGTTAGCGTGGGATAAAAGAGACATTACAAAAGCGTTTTCTCCTTTTCCTGTTTGTTTCTCGTTATGTCCTCTGTTACCTTGCCCTGTGTTATTGGGGGGGAGATGCTCGTCGACTTAGACAGTAACATAGACAAAAGCTTGTTACTGACACAAAAGCTTTGGCAAGGGACCAAACCGAGAAACAAAACTTTATTTTTATTCAGATTAGGTGGGAAAAACATGTCTGACACTGTAACGCTCACTGGGGTGGAAGATGATGGGTGGGTGAGGGTGAGAAAAGGGTCTGAATCAAGCAGAAAGACGAGTGGGAAATGGGATTAGGAAAAGGAAATTGAAGAGGATAGAGAACAGTGGTTGGTAGGGTAAGGGAGAAGAGGGAGGAGACATACTGGTATAGGGCTTAACAAAAACAGTGATGTGATTGATGATAGACTTCAATGGGACACTGCTCCTATAAATATAGCAGCCAGTGCGAAAAAAAGAGACTTTGCTTAGTCTTAACTGTTTAAAACCTTCTTAGATTAACTTATTTCTTTTTTCTACAATGGGATTGTGTGTATGTGCTGTTTCTCTCCTGCTTTTCTTAAACCACGGAGGAAATAAGCAGTTATTTGGACATTTTGTTCCTTTGTTTTATTTTTTTTTCTCATTAGCCTTTCATCTCATCTCTGTAGGAGGACACAGTTGGGTTTGTCTGTCTGAAAGTCGAGGGAACAGTCTCCCTTAAGTGATTCTTTAAAAACGCCTTTTGTAAAGCAAACTGACAAGACTCAGATTTGACCCAGATTGTGTCCTCCCCCCCCCCCCTCCTCCCAATTTGGCCCTTACTTGCACTTACCTGTGATCCGAACGGGATTGGTTGCTTTTATCATCATAAAATTGAGTAAACGTATGGCCACTTGAAACCAGGGTGGTGGATTACAGCAAACTATGAGACATTTTTCTGCGTCAGATCCGAGTCTTGTACACACGTCAAGTTCTTACATGTGTTGCAGCGCTGGACCACGTGTATGTGATTCATTTGTCTTTTATAAAGACTAGCGAAAGGCTGGCCACTAGTCTGGCAAAATACAAGCTGTAATATCTAAAATGACAAAGCATTACAAAATAAATGAAAAGGAACGTTGCACATATTTATATTTCTAAGATATTTCAATAATTTATATTAAAGAGCACTATTTTTACAAAAGCAAATGCATTTGCCATGTGTGTTACTTTGCTGTTTGTTTTCCTTCTATGTTCTCCTTTCTCCCTCTGAGTCAATATTGACCGGACTGGCTCTAAATACTGTAATGTATTGTAAAGTAGTCTGTATTCCAGCAATTCCTGGCTTCACAACAAGATTATTTCCCTTTAAATGGGATTTCCTCGTTAAATAAAGCAGTGTTTATTCAGTCTGCAGGCTTTGAAATCTCCTAGTTTGCTCTACAAGCAGCAGCTTGACGCAGATGTACCTTCACGTATAAAATTACTGCAACTGTGACTTCTCAGTTTTAGTGGAGCATCGTGGGTAAATTCCATAAGGATCTGAGGGAATATGGGAAAAGGAGGAGTCTGTACAGCTGATGTGCATAACAGAGTGTAACAAAGGATTCCCAGAAGTGCACAGTTAGGTTTACTCCATCACACGTATCCTCGCAGCTTTTGACACAGCAGTTACTGTGTGGAAAGCTCACTTTGGGTTGGACCTAACTGGAAAGGAATGCTGTGGGGTTTTATACATCCTGCCTGAAGGGCTGAGAGAGGATGGTGTCCTCTGGGGAGTATGAGTGTGTGCGCTTTTGTGTGTGAGGTCAGATAGGTGAAAGCGTCCACGTGGAGGAGATTTATGGCAGCTTGTGGTTTAAGTGTGTAGCCAGTACATAGTGTGTGTGTGTGAGAGAGAGAGTACATGGTCAAACAAGATTGTTTTTGGTGAAATTAAGCAGGAGGTAAGTTTCTGCATTTCTTCACCCCCCCCCCCCTTCCACACACACACACACACACAGACGGTTCCCATTCCCTGCATACCTTGTGCTCTGTCTGAGGCTGGCTTCCAGGAAAGAGGCACTTTAATTGAGTTGAGTTTTTACGGCTTCCCTGGTGTTAGCGTGTGAGTATGAGTGTGTGTTCATGTGTGTTCGACAAGGGAGCACTGATGAGTGCTGTTTTCTGAAATGATGCGCACAGCATCAAAATTAAGTGGGGAAAAAAATCTGAAAATGTGGAAAAAAATGAGTTGCTGACAGAAAATGTTCACATCAACATCTCTGATAATAAGCCAGCTGAGACCTCAGTTCAGGTAATTACAATCTTTCAGGTTTCATTTTGTGTGTGTGTGTGTTTGACCCTATGTGTTTCTGAGAGGAAAACTGAGGAGGGCACTTGACAGAAATGACGTAGGTCAAAAGACAAACAAATGAGTGAGCTGTTTTCCCAAATTCCAACCAGAATCATCCAGTTTTAACACACAAACACATTGTCTAAATAAGCCAGTTCAGCTCAGTATGAGTCATTTTATGTTCCCCATAGTTGCCTGGTGAGTAGGGCTGGAATATTCTGCCTGTATCCTTCGCTCCTCTTGCGAATCTTACACACACTCCCAGAAAATCTTTCCGCTATGATTCATTTTTTCAGTTTATGGCTTGCAGCGTCCAGCTCAACAGTTGTCAACAGTGTCACCTGCCAAGCACAACACCCAGCTCTCAAACAACTCAGCTTGGTTTTAATTTCTCTAACTTTTTTCCCTCTTCCCTCAACAATAAAAACATTCACACATCTCACGGTTTTAAAATGTTTTAAGGATGCAAGGAAATAAAAAAGCAAGTTGAGCAACGGGAAAGCTGTTGAACTAACAATGTCCTTGCAGATTGATTAAAATCTAAGTGTTATCAGCAAATTCTTGTGTGTGTTATTGCATTTCTGACTTCCTGCCAATGTCAACGATGTCAAACCTTGAAGGTGGAAATATTATTAAGAGGTTTTGAAAATACACTGCAACTGGCAGTCTACAGCAGCCTTCCAGGAAGGACCTCCAGTTTGCTGATTATTTCTTCCAGGAACACTCCCTGCAGCCTGATCGGTGCTTATAGGAAAGACGTTCGGTTGGCCCATCAGCTCAAGTATTGTCACAGCCGCTTCTGATAAAGCCAGACCAGCTTCCAGGAAACCAGAGATTTACCCTGCAGCATTCCATCATTCCTTCACCATCAGCGCACGCAGACAGACGGAGAGAACGAGGCAACAGAAGGGGTATAACAGGGACACGGATCAATAAAAACCATATGGGAAGCATACTGACAGGAAAACACACTCAAATACCATGTGTGCATGTGTGATTTTGTGTGTGCGTGTGTGTCCAAGCCTGTAAAAACAGACGCAGTCTTGACTTGTATCGACCAGTTCATTGTGACACATGTATACACACACACACAAAGAGTCAAACCGCAATATTCTTCTAAGCTGACTAACCATACACACACTTTCTGTAATGTTCTGAACTCACTGTGACTAAGATTTTCACACAACTCATCAGTGAAATGGTTTTCCCATAACACCTGGAGAGCCCAACACATGGGCGTATCTGTTTCTGACTAGACCAGCATCTGAACCAGGATGAATTGAAAAGTAAAAACAGTTTGTGAAAGGCAGCTGCGAGGCGTGTTGTCATAGGCACCGATGCATTGTTTTAACTGGACGGCTTCTTCGCTCTCTGCTTACAGCTGCACAAGCGTAGCAGCAGGGAAGCTCAGATGCCAAATGGCTTACAGTAACAGGGTGGATTGAGACCAAACCCACCGACACTCTCAGGTGTCACTGTGTGTCGCTGCTGCTGGACTGCACTTTGTTTTTCACTCCAGCAGTTCAAGCATTACAACATGCACATTGATATGTGGAGAGCAGATCTCTTGTGCTCAGATATCTACCAGCATGTTGCATTTAACATGCTGCATGTTTGAAGTCAGGACTTGTAAAAACATGGCCGACTGCATGTTGCCATATTCCTTTTCTCCCACCAGTTACTTAACCGAAGAAGCAGAGGAGCAAAAAATCTACTAATAATATTTTTGTTAATTTTGTACGTTTTTATCACGGTAACAAAGATATTTTTTTGTTTGTTTACTATGGAAACTGCCTATATGAGGACAACACAGGATAATAATATACAGAAGTTGAAATTAAGAAATATCCTCTCAGTTACCAACAGGAAGTCTGACTTCTCGTAACATTTTTTTTATTTATTTTTTTTTTTGTTTTTCTTTCCCTGACTGGATCAGAAGATTCTGGGTTATTTATTTACTCGAGTATGCTGTGAGAAAATTGTAACTATTCAAAATTTACTTGAGCATAAGATTAAAAATGAGATTAATTTGTTTTCTGTGTGAAATAATAAATAAAAGTAAAGTTGTGCTTTTTCACTGAAAGAAAGAAAAGAGACTAATCACAGTACAATGAAAATAAGAGAAGAGTCTAAAGAAGGAAAAGAAAGTGACTGAATATATGACAAACTTGTAGCATTTGTAACCTCCAGATCATTTTTCACTTGTCTCACCTCTGCTGCTTCTCCATATCCATCCATTACTAACTTAAGTAGATTATTTAGTGTCAAGCAGATAGTTTTTAGTGGAGTTTTTCAACTTTTCTTTGCTGAAACAAAAACGAATACAGAAAAGTGTTTGAGAAAAATAATCTTCAGCAGATTTTACTGAAGATACACTTAAGTCTGCATCGATTAGTCTTATTTTATGATTGTGTTATGTTGAATCTGCACTCACTATACAGCAGCTGATCATTTCCAAACAGAATAAATTAATCTTATATTCTTTACCACTTAGTCCAATTAAGTAATTTAGTCAACAATGCAATAACATTGCTTAAAATATCAATATAAAATATGCAAAGAAATTAATTTTTCATTCATTAAGACAAACGCTTGTACTCCTTTCAAACTGGTGGCCTGTCCAGGGTGCACCCCTCCTCTCTCCCAATGTTTACTGGAAAAGGTTCCAGCTTCCCCATGACCTTTAATTGGACAAAGCGGTAAAGAAAATTAGATTTATTTATTCTGTTTGGAAATGGTCAGCTGCTGTATAGTTAGTTGAATAGTTAGTTTACATAACACTAAGATGGTTTTTTGATCCACCATATTAAAGACGTGTTCAGTGAACATTCACAGTTTCTGTTGACATGATGTGAATAAAACATGTTAGCTCAACATGATAAATTCATATAGCAAACATGCGGCATCGTAATATCTTGTTCAGGTTGGGTTTTATTTTTTTTTATTGTGTCTGCATGCTGTTTATCGCAAACACTCAGCTACCTACAGTAACAGTAACATACATTTGAACAAAAAACTAAACACAAACCTGGGATTTAGATGAGTTGAAGGATTAAATCAAAATATTCTTTCCTTGGTCATTAAATATTTACTGTTGACACACAGGCCTCTATGTTTTTAGGAACTCAGCAGTTCCAGTTTATACACATACTGTTCTTTTAAACCCTAAAGCATTATAATATAAAGAATAAAAATAAGTGGCTTCCAGAGCAACAAACCTCCATTTGTTGTGACTCCATACATATGTGGAAGCTCATACTTTCTAAGAAAACTGAGATGACAAGAAAGATTGGAATTTTTCCTCTAAAGGATTCGCACATCTGTACAAAAACATGTGGCAAAACATTTTGTAAGCAACTAATCTTCTGGGAATCCCGAATGACTGTTAATGGAAACCCTTATGATAGCTGTTGCAGCTGTAACTTTGTTACGCGGAGAAAAATCAAAAGGTATCAAAGAGGCTCCACTGAGTTTGACATTTCTTTATCAGCAGTTTACACTGCGGTTGCAACAGTGGATAAAATCATTAATTCCCTCTTTCTCTTCCTGGAGCTACTGTTACCGTTGAACAAAGCAACTCTCTGCTGATTATTTATTGTTTTCAAATTACACAGCAGATTTTTATTCAATTAAATCCAACGGAAACTTTTAAACCAAACTGGAGAAGTGGGCAAAATCTGTTTTATAGTTGTATTGAAACAAACTTTCCCCCCTCAACATGTGGAGAGACATGAAACAAATAACAGCTCAGGTTTTAGTAACTGATTTCACCTTGTGAGAAAAGTTCACTCAGAAATTAATTTATTTGAATGTGTCTTGAATTGCAAAATGGGTTTGTACATGCACGTTTGCACAAAAAATGTTTGCAGGATTACCTTTGTTTCTGAAGAGGAACAGAGGGGATCTGCGATATGTGTGTGTGTGTGTGTGCACCAAGCATGTGGGAGCCAATCAGAAAGCTGCATACACATTGAGCCCCCCAAGTACTGCTGGTTTATAGGGCTCAGCTTCAGAGAAGTCACATGACTTCCCAGAGAAAGTGAAGAAAGAAGCAGGCAGTGTGGGAAAGGAAGACGAAGAACAGGAGAAGATGCGAGAAGGGGGTCAAGAGGGTGGCAGCATCGCTGTGAGGGGTGAACTGAAGGTCTGGTAAATGAGTTAAAGATGGGGGTAGAAAAATAGATGCAATGCTTCTCGGAAGTAAAATCACACAGGCTGTTCAGGCTCTATGGTTACAGCTGAATGAACAAAATGAAAAATGATTGACTGAGATGAGAAGTAGGCGAGCCGATGAATGAAGGATGAGATGAATGAGTGCTTGCAGACGAAAGTGGTTGCAGCTGATTACTACAGCGGCCGATCCTGATGGTCTGATTAAGCAGCTATTATTACACTGCAGCTATCTTTGCCCCAACACATAAATATTACTTTTTATCTGAAATAAAAGGACATGAAAATGAATTCATATATATATATATATATATATTTTCTGCCCTAATCATGTTCGTGTCTTTACAGAACCTGATCAGAACCTTTACAGAACTTGACCGAGACGCCGCTTCCAATAAGAAATGTTCACAGACAGTTTACAGAAAACAAGTCATGCAGTTGAAGCTTTACAAATGTCATTTTTCAACCACAATCACATTAAATTCCCTGTAGAAAAGAAGTTGGAGAAAGAAGGCATTTTAAAAATGTACCAACTACAACCAAAAGTAAATTAAATGTCTGGGGACACACCGACACGCCCTGTTCATTGTTTGAGTTGGGTCCCTTCGGCCCTCTCAATAGGAATTGCATTGCTTTTGCATATAATAATATTTGAGGCTGTATTGTGCTCTCGTCTTTGTGTCAGCAATTTATGGAAAGGTTTACGCAAAGCCTTGTACAGAGCTCTGACCTCGAGCCATCTGACACTTTGGGTGTGTGTGTGTTGGGGTGGGGGGGTTGGACTGCCAGTTAGACCTTATCACATAACATCAGTGCCTGAACTCACAAATGCTCCTGTGTGTGAAAGGGAGAAAATCCCAGCAGCCAAGCCACAGAGCTTTCTTTTCCAGAAGAAGAGCAGATCAATGCTCATTGTTTGGGGATTTGATCTTCAGCTATTATTTATTACAACACATCCATTCGTCCTCAAGCCATATAGTGCATACTGGACTTGGTTTATTACATTCTTCTTTTAATAAATGACACAAACTGACTCAAAATGTTTTTCTGAGGTTGTATTTAAAGTTAGACACATACTAGTTATGCTATGTCTCCGTGAAAAGTATGATACATGCTTGTCCAGCAAGTATTCAGAAATCCCAAACTACATTTTCATCGATACAGTCATTTGAAAGTGAAGATATTTTGTAAAAGTTTAGATTACAGGCAGGGTTATGCTTTAACTGCAGCTACTTGCAATGATGGTCATGACATTTGTGTTAAGAATATACACACAGCTCATGACATGAAAAGAGGAAAGACAGAAGGGGGTGAGACAGATGTTACTCTTGTTACATATGCACCGATGTTGACACCTTCATGCTGCATGAGAGAGGGCTTCCCATAAACACCTGTTTTGTTCCGGTTAATGTATCTCGTCATGGTGGAGAAATAATGGCCTCCGTGAAAGAAGAGAGAGAGAGAGAGAGAGAGAGGGAGAGGGAAGGAATGGGAAAGGAGATGGAGGGGGAAGGGGGGGTCACCTCCATTCTGCTCTGTCCGTGAAAGAGAAGAGCTCATGTGGGATGAACACATTTGTTTATTCATTCGGCTCGTCTATTTTCAGCCCAGTGGGTTTATGGTTATTGGAAAGGCGTTGCCGTCTCGCTCCTTCCCAGAAGGAGTCAATATTTCTCCCTCTCTTTCATTTCTCCCTCTCTGACTCTTTTTCTCTAATTCAATATTTTCTCCAAAACACCATTCTCTATTCCGTGAGCAGGCAAGGAATGCTGGAAGGCATCTGAAAGAAACAAGACACAAGCAGAGCCAAAAAAGAGTGAGTTTGCAGTGTTTAGGATCAGCGATCCCGTAAGAACTCCAGCTCAGGAAGTCTGTTTCCTTTCCTCATCTTATCAGTTATCCATCGCTCCCCTGCCTTGCTTACTGATGCATCCTTTATCGCTCCCTGTTCACAGCTCTTGTGGGGCTCTCGAGACTGACTGTGGCCAATTTACAATGCTGATGTTTGCTAATGACTTTTAATGACGACTTGTTATGGATCATAAAACCTGGCACTGTTACTGCCAACATCAGCTTTAACTACAGTACGGAGCAGCCGGGATAACACACACTGGGACTTTTATCATGTGATGGAAATGATCTTAGACTACAAGAGTGTGCATGAGAGTGTGAAATGCGTGTGAGGACATAGAGAGAGGGGTGGTGAGGTCTGCTTGTGAATGTAGGCATTTGTCTGTCAGAGAAGAAAGAAAGAAAATAAAATCAAGTAGAGAGTAGTAAAAACTTCTCCTTTACGCTCTCCTGTCCCTTTGTTGGTTATCGCAATCCAAAATGGTAAAATTCCCTCAAAACTCCATCTGCAAATATTGACTTAAGCCCAGTAAACAGTTATTTCCCATCAAATTTAGGAAGGTGCCATTCAACAAACTAAGGCCCTGTTTACACTATGACGACAGTGAAATGCAAGTTTAGTCAGGTTCTACTCTCTGTTTGCCATAACAAGGGCCTTCCACTGCTGCAGATCTATTCAAAAAGATGTGTTTATCAGTCAGGATCAACTTCATAGATGCACATGATGATAAAGATCTGGCCAAAATTAGAAGCTGTGACCCCTGGAGAAGCTCAGTGTGTCATAGTTATTTCAGAGTATGGTAACTACGGCATGCTGTAAACACATCATTCAAACAGACAGACACACACAGATGCAAAGGCATTTATGTACACGCATGTTTCTTTCACAGATGGATTATGCAGCCCGTGGTGGGCGCATTGCATCAGTTTGTATTCTAAATGACAGTGTGACATGTTTTGAGTTGAGATGACTATTGAAAAGGAGAGAAAGTTGTAAATTTGTGTGGCATCAACTATCTAAAGTGAAAACATATGAAAATAGATTCTGTTTTGCAGTGCTTTTTTATATATATACATCATATACAACAATGTTATCAGAATATTAACACAAATGGCAAAAAGATATAAAATGCTGAATAATCTGTAAATTAATGTTGATTACTGAAGCTTTAATGCCCCATTTCTGCTTCAACTGTGTCTGAGATAATCTAAAGTGTCTCTGAACATACAGTGTTGTGAAAAGTCTAGAGCCGCCCCTCATTTCTTTATGTTTTGCTTCCAAACAGAAAGCCATTCCCGTAATCTTTTAAAGTGGTCTTGAGCAACAGTGCTTCAAGCTTAATGAAGCTATTTCAACATTTTCTTTGAATATTGGCTAATGTTTCAGTCATGTTCAGTCCAGTACTTCTGCCTAATATTTTCATGCCATTTATCACCAAACTACGAACCATTCACCATAAAAGATACTTAATTCACTTATATATACTTAAATAAACAAACATACTTAAAGCAATCTTTGTAATAATATGTTTGGCTGATAAATTTGAAGTTTTCTTTTATTTCCAGTTAGAAACTGTTCAGGGAGAATATGCAAGTGCACAATGTTGCATCCACATGAATAACATGCTTTATTAACCTTTTCCCAGAAAGTCTGAAGTGTCTCACATACCCACATATAATAAAAAGTCCCCAATTATTTAGTGAACATGACCAAAATATGTTCTAAAAACCATTTGTACTGTAACATATTGATCTGTGATAAAGTTTTTTTTCCATGCAGTCAAATGGGAGAGTTTTCCTAAAACATTGCCAGTGGTGCATCATAAAATCTTGACTTATTATTTGCAGGCATTTTAAAAGGTTTTTGGGCAAATTATACGTAACAAATTGGTCATAAGACATCAACGTGCTCTCTTTGTACAAGTCTTTTATTTGATTTAACCCTCTTGTTACTTCAGCCTTTAAATCTTGTCAGGATTTCGAAGATTCCCTGCATTGAAAATGTTAACTAGTAATCTTTTACCCCAGATGAGGCCTCTATAGTATGAAAGTACTACATGGTCACACTAAGTTGGGTAAAACAAAGCTTCATATTGGACAATTTAAGCCAATGTCAGCCCTGTAATGCAGAAACTATTACATATAACATAGAAAGCCCAAATATATTGGTACACTGTTACTAGCTGCATGTCAGAAAAGAATGACAGAATTTTCCAATTTCTTTAGTTGTATTATTTTCACAAATAAAATGATTCTAAAGCGTTAATTATAGATAACTTGGCATATTTCTACATTGTGTGCTTTACATACAAATACTAATAGTGGTGCGACCCAACTCAGCTAGGAGGTTTGGGTCAAAACAAGAAAGAACTGGCACAGATGTAAAAATGGAGAATAATGAATTTATTGATTACAAACAGGATATGAAGTACACAAGTAGTGGTATGACAATATTTCCAAGAGTTCCAAGAGTTACTTAAACCAACTAAAGCATTAAAAGACACAGCTAATCAGACCAGAATGGGACGGCGAAACACCAAGGTAGAAAAACAAGGTGCCTAACAAAAACATAAATGGCCCCCTACAAATTGTAACAAGAAAAAAAAATGAAAATACTTTATTAATCCCAGAGGGAAATTCAAATTCTGTAGTCATTTGATTCAGCTGGGTGGAGTTTTTCAGGCACTGGAACAAGGCAGGATGTTTTCCACATCACTGGTATTCTTTTCTGACTCAGACTGGTGTTGAACTGGTGCTGGATAATAAATAAAAAATAATGAAATAATGAATAACCAAACCAATATAAACTAACACAGAAATCAATCCAATCTAACTTAAAAAAGTTCACCAAACACCAACATCAAAGTCCAAAAATACACAGTCTAATGCAAACCGGGGCACAAACAGTCTGTCACCAAAAAGTTGCACTTTGAATAGATGACAAGGGATGACTTTTATTCTCAGACTTGTGGGTCCAGTCATGATTGGGATGTTGGGTGACGAATCAGATGGGTCGCAGGTGAAGGTGTGGTGTGGTGGAGCCAATCCTCTTCAGGTCCTGACACATACGAATTTGCATGTGGAATGGAGGAATTGAAGTATTAATAGAGACCAAACCAGAGTAAAACCAGACACACACACACAGCATATTCAGCATATAGTGAGGGTTGACTGTTGTATTATAGACAAAGATAAGTAGTAATCCCTAAATCTAATGAACAGCAAGAACTGAGTTATTGTTGATATAGGGGCTCCATATTTTTCACATAAAGCACTTGGTAGCTTGGTGAGAATTTTGCCACAATGTTGACTTTTGTTATTGTTCTCTTAGTTCGGCTTGTTTTCCAGCTGTTATCATCAACGAAAAAGAAAAAAAAAACTATTAATGATCAACTGAACACTAACATAATTTCCGTCACCTTTATACAGACTGAGATAGGACAGGGGCACATAAGTTAGAAAACGGTTTAGGAAGTGAGTCTGAAGAACGGAACAGAACAATCATTTCTGGGTCAATAATGAGGTTGCATTAGGGTCATTAGAAGTAAATAAATAGTTTTGTTCTCATTCTACATATTTCCATCTGATCAGATTTCACTATGAGCTTTAAATTCTCTCTTGGGTTATTCTAAATGAAAGTAAAGCTACAAAATAAGATCATGTTCTGGTTGAATCTGTTAGCAGAGCTGCACCAGTGGTGACCTGTGATTACATTAAAAAAAAATTCTGTAAAATAAAAAAAGAATGTTAATTGATGTTTTTATTTTGACTCTAAAATTAAATGGGAGTAAACCCAAAGCAGTAAGATGGATAAATGAACAGACCAGTGAGTTATTGAATAGGAAGTTTAATTATGTACAAGACTGTTTCTATTTAAACATTTAGTATTTATCCAGATGAACTCCTTATGAGCATGAAGGCATGGTAATTTCCAATGTATCCCACACAGTTTTGTGTCTAAAACGGTATTGCAGAGATCATTACATATTTTCAACACTGCTTTGGAGTCATCACTATCATATTTTCATCACTGGCTATTCTGTTAAATGGACATCCTGGTCATTTGACGTCATTCCATAGCAACAAAGCCCGCCATCTTAGCATAGGGGAAATAGCCCCTACCGACACTAGAGAGACATGGCAAAATCCTGTTGTGTGGTCAGGTGCAAAGCCAATTTAAAAAAAAAATAAGGGGTTCAAGACCAAGTTCCATTGAATACCCTTAAGTGGAGTCAGGAGAGATAAGTGGCTGAGGGCCATCAACAGATGCCAAACAGAATGGGGATGTTTTAAAAGTAGTGGCAACCAAAGTCCAACTATGCCTGTGGCCTTCATTTTACATCCAGTAAGTGCACATTCAGTGATATTTTATACATAATACTATATGAACTTAATAATAACATTAGGACTGCAAAGAACCCAAGACCTCTTAATTATAACGAGTCAGACTGGCAGTATTTAGGGTAACTGTTAGCTAACAGTTAGCAGTTGCATTCAGAGCACCATAAACAATGGACAAGATTGTCTTTTAACCTCGCTTTTTGAGTTGTTTTTAAAAAATCTGACTCTGTATCTTAGATGAACTCTGATTGGGGTATTATACTTTTGGCCCTGCTAATGGATCGTTCAAGCATATACTCTCTGGAAGACTTTAAGGACATTTTTCTAGTCCTACAACACTCAACGTCCTATGAAAACATTTAGCCGTCACAACTATGAAAAGGTATTTGACCAGTTTCTGGTTTTAACGAAAAACATATCTCATTATATTGAGAAAGTATTTCGATATAAAGAGATATTTATTTCGTTATATTGAGAAACTTTAACGAGAAGGTTTCTCGTTATGACAGACATGTTTCTCGTTAAAAACAGGGTTAATATAGTTATATTTGCTCCTCTAAGTGAAAAAGTTATCTCGTTGTTACGTGATTGGTTTAACATTTTAAACTTTTGCTTCTAGTCCGGAAGGAACAGCAGGAAGATGGAGAGGGGTCCTTTTTAAGAAGTCGAAATATGTCGGTGGAACGCATTTCCACACAGGAAAAAATATAACTTTGTCACTTAAATTAAAAAAAATTCATTATATTAAACTTGTGGAAACGAGTAACACATCTTGTTATAATGAGAAACCTTCTTGCTAAAGTTTTTCAATATAATGAGATTAATATCTTGTCATACCAAGAAACTTTCACATTATGAGATATGTTTTTTGTTAAAATGAGAAACTGGTCCAATATTTTTTAATGGTTGTGATGGCCAAACACTTCCGTAACTTTCTCATATCGTGCAAATTAATTTGCTTTTAGGTGACGTTGATATGAAAAATTCATGTGGAATTTGTCAATCAAAATTTAGGCAATTCAAACCAATCTACAGCGAGCCAACCACATTTAACTGAATGAGACTAACGCGTTGTTTTCCCCTAGACAAAGATGACGCTTTCGATTGCCATTGTAAATACGTCATTTTGAAGACATGTGGTCTAACAGAATTTTGTATGTTCTCCTCTGAGGGCTAAGCCCCCTCCGTCTAAAAATCCTAGAAACATCCCTGCTGGTAGAGTTCAGGCAGGGTGCACTGCTGCACGGTTTTTCCTGTCATTATTTTAATTAAATGAAGAGTTTCTCAAGATTTTTTTTTACAGTGTATTATGTTTCTACATAACAATTAATTAGAAAAATACTTATTCAATCATAAGACTGTATATTGGTCAGAGATGTTATCACACTGCATCGTTTGAAATAGAAGGGATAATATTAATCTGGACTGGGTTCACAATGGGGTTGTAACCTTAAGATTATGAAATGACTGTTTTAAGGAAAATCTAGCAGAACAAATAGTTTTGCTGTAAAAAATTAATTTTGAGGGAATATTGGCGCCATCTTGAGGTCCACTCTGCTCTGCGCATGTCAGCGAGTCGATAGGTAATCCATTAGTTTCCCTTACAGTCAATAATTATCGAGTTCAGGTCCAATGATTCAAAGTTCAAGACTAACCCACCCGAGATAACGATGATAAGCAAATTAAGGTTATGTCTTTGAAAACATTTTCCTGCAGGGTTTTATCTAAAATCCTGAACCAAAGTTTTGTTTATTCAAACAAACAGTTTTGTGCGCGAGATGCAGAGGCGGTCACCGTGCTGGGACGGCACTCCGCACGGGGCTACTACAACACGGGCAAACCCAGGTACCCTGGGCCGGGCGGGGCGTCCCACGTCCGGGTGGTGGATCTCCGCAGTGACACGGTGACCAAACCCGGCCCGGAGATGCGCCAAGCGATGGCAGAGGCCGAGGTCGGGGACGACGTGATGGGGGAGGACCCAACGGTTAACGGTATAAGAGTAGAAGTGAAAGTGTAATGAAGTGTTTTCTCTTTAAATAATAATGTTAGGGCTTTTATAAGGACTTTCTCTTTAGTGGGGCATTCACTGCCATTTTTATTCAGTCTTAATATAACAAAATTTCATTATTGTTTCCTGATACTTATTTTCTTGTATTTACCTAATGTATAATATTAATATCTGGGTTATTAATTTGTTTTAAATTGAATATGCACACATTGTCATTTGTATTCATTATGTTTAACTTATAACAATGTTCCCTGACAACAAATCTTATGCAGTTGGACAGCCTGTTTATTTCCCTTCATTCATCTTACAGTAGAGCTGATTATGTGGGTTGCACCAACTCTCCTCTGCCAATACAATACAGCTTAATCTGCTATTGATTTATGTTTGGAGTCATCTATTGGATTAGATTAAGTCTGGAGAAATTAATCATAGTCAATAAAACAGTTCTGTATTTAACAATCAGGGACAATCAGCGTGCTCTTCTCTATTTCTCTAAATGTTTTTGACCCTACGATACATCTGGTGTTGGAAGAATCTGGATTAATTGCTTCCTGTGCACTTCTTTAGCACAAATAGATCTGACAGATATGCCAAGAGTTAAACCCACATACTCAACTGTGCTGCTCCTCCCACAATTGCATTTTCTTATCAAACATGGAGTCATTTATAAAGTATATAAACAAGCTGTGCAACAGTTTGTCAGCAAGCATTGTTACAACAAAGAAATCACTGAACTAAACCCAAATGTCTTTACATTTTTATGTCAAGCTTAGAATTACAAAGAGCTTTTTGTTGGTTTTACAGTTTAATGCCTCACAACAGTATCATCACAGATAGCAAAGAGTGTTTGTTACAAGCAAGAATTGCATTCAATGCTTAATTTGCTCAGCTACATATCCAACCAACAGGCCCCAAATCTGGATGTTGTTAGATGATTTGGCGCACATGACAATTAGTGTTTGTCTTATTTTAACAGAGTTACAGAAGCTCGCAGCTGATATGTTTGGGATGGAGGCGGCCTTGTTTGTCCCTTCTGGAACAATGAGTAATCTCATTGCAGGTAAGCTGTGTTTTTATTGCCTGAATCTCTGCCAGACTGGTTGTAAATGTGAATGCATTTTATTATCCAGTCATGGTGCACTGCAGGGAGCGGGGTGACGAGATGATTGTGGGTGATCTGTCCCACTTGCATATCTACGAGCAAGGAGGTAGTGCACAGGTCAGTGTACTTTAGCAGTGTCCTCTATGGTTGCATTTCATCCTTTGTAAGCTTCAGGGTATTTTTACTGTGTTGACACAGCTGGCTGGTGTCCACGCCACCACAGTGACCACCCTTCCTGATGGTACGTTTGACTTGGATCAACTGGAGTCAAAGATACGACATGGATACCCAGATTCCCATTACCCGCGCTCACGCCTCATATGTGTAGAGAACACACACAACATACAGGGGGGACGCGTGCTGCCTCTGAATTTCCTGCAGGAGGTGTGTTTGATTGCGGCTGCTTCTCTTCTGCCAAAGTGCATAATTTTTTTATTTATTTATTTTGATTTTGATTGTGGACTCTTTTTTTACTTAAATTCCCAGCATTGCAGGCCATTTTTTTATATTTTAATATATTTAATGACCAAATTTAATATATTATATATAATTTAATATATTATTAAATATAATTTAATATATTATATTTAATTAATGTTTTCAATAAATGTGAATTCAGTCTAATGTAAATACTTTTTTTTCTTGTTAATGCAACACATTTCCTTTGTGATCTACAGTCTATTATCATTGATAGTTTTTGCATTATTTATAAAGCTTTCCAGAAGAAATTCCACAGAGGGGGTGGGATTTGACAAGAAAATCATATCAATTCATATCAAATCATATCAATTCAAAAATAATTAAAATAATGGTCTTTGATGGTTGCAATATAGCAAAGCAACATTTTTTACATTGTTTTTTATTGCAACGTCTCATTTGCATATTTACTGCAGCGCTAATGCTATTTTATCTATGCTGTTAGATAAAATATTAAAGATATGTTTTTAAGTGATTTTTAGTTGGTGGCATCATATAACTCGTCCTGATTCAAACTTTTCTATGAACATGTTAAAGCAGCCGCAATAAAACAGGATCAAGTTTCTTGCAGATGATGGATGATTTGTTTACATCTCTAAGGTTCGTGCTTTGGCAGATCGATACGGTCTGTCACTTCACATGGATGGAGCCAGAGTGATGAACGCTGCTGTTGCCCAGGAGGTGCCTCCGTCGACCATATTGCAGCACACACATACAGTCAGTGTCTGCCTTTCCAAGGTGAGTCTGAAGAGCACAATTCTACAAAAGCAAAAATGGAGTCTTGGGACTTTAAAGTTTTGTTTGTTTGTTTTCTAATATGCATCAGGGTTTGGGGGCTCCTGTGGGTACCATGCTTGCCGGACCCAAAGACTTCATATCCAGAGCAGTTCGGTGCCGTAAGGCTCTGGGTGGAGGGATGAGACAGGCTGGTGTCATTGCTGCAGCTGGAAAACTTTCCTTACAGGACATGGTAGGAAGACTGGAGGATGATCACCGCAATGCGAAAAGTTTTGCTGTGGGTTAGTAACTCACACTTCTGTAAAAGAAAATCTCTGTAGTCCATCATGACGTTTGTAATCATGTATTCTTCTCTGCCAGCTCTACTGGACTGCAAGCCATCTCTCTTTGCTGTGGACATGGCTGCCGTGGAAACAAACATCCTGCGTTTTCGTATTCTGGATTCTACTTTGAGTCCACAAGAGTTTTGTGGCCGTATGGCTGAGGTTCGCGAGGGGGAAGAGGCAGCTCTGGGCCAGGGGATTCAAGTTCTCATGTACCCACATTTTGGGAACTCCATTAGGGCAGTGTGGCATCTTGGGATATCCGCTGAAGACACCCAGTTGGCCATCAAGAAAATGCAATTTGTGGCTTCTCAGCACTTGCAAAATAATGAAAAGTGAAACGTCACGGTTAAAATCAAAACAAGGAATACTGGAATATTTAAGGGATAACTCCAGCAAAGACTACTATGCTACATATGTGAAACAAATGCAAAAAAAAAAGGCACTTTGGAAGATAACCTGTTTGAATCAGTTTTCTTGAGTTCATTTTTTAAAATTCCTAATAATTCAGTTCAGTATTCTAATGTCTCATCTTAATGTTTCACGTTTTGAGGCTCTCTGAATAAAGAATTTAACAAATATCATTTTGAAACCTTCGCCCATGATTATTTTAATTAAGAAAAGTGACATTTAATAAAGAAACTGTAAATTATAATATATAAATGAATTGCTGATCCAGCAGAAGTATACTGTTCTTTGCATGTTTATAACATTTAATATTAATAAACAAATCCCTAAACAAGAACCTTTAAAAATAGGAATCACAAAAAGGTTTTCTGAGCTGAAAAAAAAGAAACATTTGGCAGCTGGAAGTGACTAAAAAGAATTATTTAAGAGTTATGTGTGACAGGTTATGTTTAAAATGTCATTTTCTCCTAAGAAAACCTTCATTCTGTCATTTAGGTGAATGTTACTTACCACCTAATTGAACATTTTTCATGACCTGTCCTCTGAAGAGATTGACTTGATCCCATTTGAGTGAATTTGAACATCCATTAACATTCCAGTACGAAAAACAATAAAACATTCTCAAAAGAATGTTGCCTGTTTGAATCTTTTTTTTTTAATAACCACTTAAATGTGCAATGTTTGATTAAGAAGCATATGCAAAGAATCGGAAAACATAGGGAACTGTACTTTGCCTGTACTGTATCTTAAAACAGGTTTTTGAGTCTTCTTATAATTGCGTTGCTTATAAAGTTGGCTTATTTTGTAAAGATATACAGTTTTAAGGGGATTAAAGGCTGTAATAACGATGTAGCCACTGGGGGGCATCACTCAAATAACCGTTTCATTTATGTATTATAACCAGACGGCAAGAAATTTGTGAGAAATTTAGTGGTTTCTGTCAACCGTTTCTGACCGTTGGTTAAGGTGATATGTTTGGAAAAAAGAAAAGCAAATGGCAGCGGTGGGATTCGAACCCACGCCTGAACATTGGGAACAGACGGCTGCCAAAAAAATCGTCCGGAGAAAATGTTGGGAGCCAATCACGTTTGAGAAATACTGAAAATTTTGAAGCAGGTAGCCAATCACATTCGCGAAATGTTGAACCTGGCAGCCAATCACGTTCGGGAAATGTTGAAAATGTAGAAACTGGGAGCCAATCGTGTTTGCGAAATGTTGAACTTAGCAGCCAATCACGTTCAAGAAATAATGACGCTCCAGGAAATGAGGAAGCGCGTCGGTTAAATCTTTGGAAATGTACGAGTTGATAAACGGAAACTATTTTATTTTATTGACATGGTAAGTATCGACACTTCCATGAAAATACTGTATGATGAACGTCGATGTAGAAAAATAACTACGTTAATTACACCATTGTTACCGTGAACTAGCAGTTGTGTGTTTTTTCTTTTCATTAAGTCGATTGACACATTATTTTAATGGGATTAACTAGTTTTTTTGCACTTAAAACTAAGCTGGACCTTGCTGTACGAAATACATTTTATTTACGTTGCTATTCCACCGAGTTTACGGCGGGACATGGCGTTGCTTTCAGTCATGTTCTTTTGTTATCCCTCGGCTACTTTACCCATTAAAAAGAACAACATCATGAGGGATTATCCATTTTATTTTGGAAACAATCATTGGCATAAACTACTGCTTTAACCATCTCAGTGAGTGATTACCTTTTCAGATAAAGCATCTGTAGTTCTACACTTTATTCTTTGTGTATCATGTTGATAATATCTGAATTTTACTGAATATTACAGGCTGTAAACTCCCAAACTGCGGCACCAGGACTCCTACCTGAGTGGTTGCTCCTGTGTCTGTAAGTACTATAATGTCTTTTTTCTGTGTATTGTACTGGAACAAATGATGATTATACTTTTTTCCTGCTGTAACGCCTCAGCTGCGTGGTTTGTGGTCAGAAGACTTTCCATCTGAAGACCATCGGTGGATATCAAAAGCCTTGTTTAGGATGGGGGCAACGGGCAAACCAGAGTTTGAAGCTGTGGTACTATCCACCTCAGCCAGGTTACATCTACCATCAGACACCTTCACCAGACTGCTTTTTTCCCCATTCCCTACTTGTTTGGATGCCCTACAAGTTGTGGAAGGTTAAGCTGGTTTGCCCCAATCCTTCTTGCGGGCATCAGCTGACTGGGGCAGGGCTGCATGAGAGGGCACGGCGGGTCCTGGATATCGACGGCATTTACACCATGGTCACTGAGTCCCAGGTGTAAATCCTCACACGTGTCCTGGAGCCAAACTGTCCTCCAACAGCTCCAACGCTGTATATTCTTACTGATATATTTATTTATCTGGGACCAAGGTATGCCTGTGACGTTCGGGTCCTACGCTTTCTGTGGGTCCGAGGCCTGAGCAATGTTTTGAAGCAGCTGAGGAAGAACCACACAGAGGAGTGGCTCCAACGTGTGTCACGGTATGAGCTTCCTTCAGCGCTCTGGACTGCTGTCTGTGAAGTTCTCTGAGCCTCCAAAGCCAGATGTGCCCAGCTGCAAGTGGCTCTTATCCGTCTACAGACAGGACATTTTGATGAGGCAGAAAAACATCAAGGCTCAAATAACTTCAACCTTTGGCACCATCCTTAAATGGGCTCCACATAAAAGGTTAAACATTTTTTTAAATAAAAAAAATACAATTAATTCAACAACTGGCTGAGATTTTATATTTCTCATTCATATTGTTCATGTCTTTGTGTTTCAGATAACAGCGAAGCTTGCTGGAACGAGTATGGGCAGATTTTAATCAGTGTCCTGACTGCTCAGGAGGGAGCTGGTTTGGATAAGATGGCGGGTGACCTGGTGAGGCGGTATAAGACGGCGGGTTTGGTTCCTTCTGTCGCTCTCTATGTGGACTGTGGATGCTGTGCTGAGGCCAGATTCAGCGGGTGGCCAAAGCTTCAGGTTAGGCTGGATATCTGGCACTTCATGCGGCGGCTCGCCGTGGGATGCATCGTGATGCCCATCAGCTGTACCCACTCTTTATGTCTCGCATCTCAGCGTGCATTTTTGAGTGGGATGCAGCTGATTTAGCGCTTCTGCGTGAAGCCAAGGCCCAGCAGCTTCAGAACCAGGGACTGTCTTCGGTAGACACCTGACCAGAGAGGAACTGGCTCTCCACTGTCGACGAAGGACACGAGGAGAGGACACCACAGTCAAGCTGCTGGAGGAGCTGTTTGCCCTGCTGATGGGGTACCATGGCAACGATTACCTTGGTGTTCCTCTGTTGGATCAGGAGAGGATGGAGCACATCTGGCGGGTCCAGAAGAAGCACGTAAAATGCATCCAAGATCCACCAGGTGTTGCTCTCTATACAAAAACAGGGGAGCTGACCAAGGGAGGTGTGCAGAGTCTTTTCATCTGCACCTAAACTGCTTCATACCAGGTTTGTGTTGAGTGTTAACACTAATATGTGTGTCTTATTATTTATGTGTTATGGTTTGTATATTGCAAGAATGTTTTTCACATTGACAGGGAGCAGTGCCAACAGTCTCATGTTCCAGGTTTACCTGCTTGAAGGGCTGCACAGGTGGAACAAGGACCGGCATGTCGCTGCTCTGGCAATCGAAAAGTCTGCTCTGTGCTGCTTCTCCGGCGGTTTGCTACATTCTGTCAAACTATGAGAAGCTTTTTGGCAGAAAGGTGGCACCAGAGTTCTGTCCCCCCTCACGTTACACAGGTAAGACAGGCTGCCTCTCTCTGACAGCTTCTCACTGTGAGACTGTTGCTTTTCATTCTCTTACTGTGTATGTACGTTTTTACTCATTCCAGTCTGCATTCGGCTTTATTTATTTGTCTTGTCTCAGGTGAGCTGATAGGGGTGCAGTATCTCCTCAGGCAGACGGGTCGGGCACTCCAGGACATGAATCAGAGGAGACTGCCCGCTTAATAGAGGAGCACGAAGTAGCGTTTGATGAGGAAGATGAGAGCTTTTCTGATCTCACGGATGACCCCACAGTCATTCAAGCTGCTTTCAGCACCTCCTCCACACTGCCTCTCAACAGCTCCTCCACTGTATCTCCTGCCACTTCCACCCCACTGGCTCCTGGCACCTCCTCCACATTGGCTCCTGGCACATCTGAGCCCGGAGATGCTTCAGATGAAACTGTGGTCAGTGACAGTGATTCGCTGCTGTTTTGTACATGTTAACACATTTATTGAAACTTAAAGGCGTTAAAGCTTTTAAGTGGTAATTTTCTGTTTTTGGTATTTGCAGGCTGTTGATGACCAGATTGAGTCTGGATACCAGCATGTGGACAGACTTGTGGAGTACTTGGTTGGGCTTCGGAGGCAGACCTCTCTCTGTCTCAGCAACCTGCAGGTGGACCAAATTATCGGACTCTGGCAGAACCTGAGCGAAGGGGACAAGCAGCAGGTTGTTTATGCAGCAAGACATCAAGACAGATTTCTCAGTCGACGCTTCCAAACACTAACGAAGACCTCAAAAGCTCCTGGTGTGGAGAGCACATCCCGCTGTAGGTTGGTGGAGACCATTTTTTTCAAACTTTGTGGTCTGCACCCAGCCAGCAAAAGAAAAGGCAAGGGAGCAGAGTCAAGGTGGGCCTTAAGTATTAGGGACTACCGTAAAATTAAAGAGCTGGTTGTTGGTAATGCCCGGGTGATGCAGGAAACAGACATTTGGCTTGTGGAGGTCAATCAGAACACGCTCATTCAGTGGCACAATGGCAGACGGAAAAAGGTCTTCTGCCCACAGGCTGAAAGCCTTACAAAGGAACAGTGGCTGGAGGAGATGAGGAGGCTGCACAGATAAGGACTGTGTAAATAGATGTGTTTAGGGTTTTTTTTATTGTTGTTTGTAAAAGAAATGACGTGTATTGTTTGTTCACTTTTTATTGGTTATATGTTTAAAATGTTATTTTTACAATATCCTAAATCAATCCTGAAAATTTAGGATACTGCTTGCTTGTTTTTCGGTAATTGCACATTTTTTAAAAATGTATCTTTTATTATTCATTTTCTGTAAAAGTTGTTGTGAAGATCGAGAAAATAAAAATATTAGTTAATTGTAAATAGTTTTTATTGTTTAACAGTATATTGAAAGACATCATGTTGAAAAACAAAACAATGTTCTAAATGACACTGTGTATTAAACAGTGAGTTTGAAACGATTCTTGTAAAAGTATGTAAATGAACTTAAACTGGTACAAAATAACTACATTGTGAGATTAAAATTAAATTCACTAAGAAAAAAAAACATGTTAGACAATCACACACACATACTTTTCATATATTGTGTAAAAAATAGTATTTTAATAATAAATTCTGAAATGGGAGATGAGCCATCGAAATGCCATCAGTACTCCCTTCTTTGCATCACTTCTGGTTCCTCGGAAAAAATAACAATTTATCATGCAATTATATTAAAATTTTAATGCAGTTGCTTGTTTGCATCTTTTTAGGATAACCATTTAAATGTGTAATGTATGGTTAAGAAGCAAATACAAAGAATCAGAACTGTAGAAAAAAATATCAGAGAGAACTGTACTTTGAATGTACGGTCTCCCCATGAGACATTTTTTATAATTGTTTATAATTTCGTTGCCTATAAAGTTGGCTTAGTTTGTAAAGATATACAGTTTAAGGGGATTATACGCTGTAATAACGATGTAGCCAAGAGGGGGCATCAGTCAAATAACTTTTTCATTCATGTTTTATAACCAGAGGGCAAGAAATTGGTGAGATATGTTGTGGTTTCTGTTAACCGTTTCTGACCGTTAAAGCGATGTTTGAAAAATATGAAAAGAACATGGCAGCGGTGGGATTCGAACCCACGCCATCGAAATGACTGGAGCCTAAATCCAGCGCCTTAGACCACTCGGCCACGCTACCGTAGTACAAACTCTCCATCTATATTGAATTGATAGTGAAAACCACATGTGAGATATGCTTTGTGCTTAATTTACTGATTTACTTATTTAGTTCAGAATTTGCTGTCTTAAATAGAGACGCATCTATAACCAAACCAGTTTAAATGCGTCTTCCTAAACATTACTTTTCACTCTGATATTTGGGTACTACAAATTCTAATCCAGAATAGTTTTAATACAAAGCTTTGCAGGTTATATTTGAAATATTTTTGCCGATGCAGTACGGTACTTACCCCGATTAATTGTGCATTTAGCAAGACATTGCATTCATTTCTTGGAAATATTTGGTTATTCATATATTGACAGTGGTTTGAACACGTCCTTGTGTCTCATGTAAATGCACAAAATCATATAAATTAAACCGACATTATGCGTGACTTCCTATATTTGTCACCCCGATAAGTAGCAAATAAACAAATTTGAGAAAATGTAAACACTGCTCCTTGTATTGAGTAACTGACATGTGGTAGCGCTGCAGTAGTAGGAAAATTACTGACAAGCCAAGGCTTATCACGAGGTCGATTAATCGTTTGTACTGGTACATGGTGTACTGAGCGATGCTTTCAAATGTCATTGTTATTACTTTGTTATAAACTATTTATGTCTAATATATCTATAATTGTGCTTGCATGAATGAAGCTATTTTAATTTATTTGTTTATTTTTGCACTTAAAGTTCAAATAAGTCACCAGGAGTCTTATTTATTCCATATTTCATTCAACAGCGTGTCACATTTCCGACATTCCTGAAGGCAGCAGGCTGCATGGGCGTGGCCATAACGCTGCAGCGTTGTGATACGTGCGGAGTGGTATCACAGTCGTGGTGGACAGTCAGCTCAACTGTAAGAGTACAGCAACTTCCTGCCAGGCACGTCCTCGGACCTTCAGGACACGGTGGAGAATCAGGAAAAACCCACTCCGGTTTGGGAGGAGTTTAAACGGTAGCTCGTGCAATCCCACCTATTTATCTTCTAACTGAAGCTGTTGTAAAGAAGAGCGCGGTGGCGAATCTACTGTCAGTCTATAAAGATACTGAGATTGAAGGAGTCTATGTGCATTCGGTAATAAGGTTGGTTGTTTATTTCATTTCTGCTTCTAACTACAGGCGTTTTTGATATTTTTTTTTCTAGAAAGAGCATTAATTACTGCTTCCATATGCTCTACAGCACAACGACATTATGTTACCAGGAATATCAATTTTTATGTTTTGGGCTACACCCTTCCTGAAACAAAAACCTTTAGCCTACCTACACATTAAGAAATGAGTGATTAATTAGCTTAATCGCTTTCAATGATTATTTATGATTGTTTATGATTTTGCACGCCTATATTAATCGCCTCCCATCATATGCACGTATTGTTGTGCAGCCATGATGCAGGGTTGTTTTGCAGGCAGTGTGGCATTTCTTCTGCACCTTAATCCTCTTACACTCTTAATTTTTCTCCACTGTGATCAAAACAAAAACAGACATCATGGAGGACGAACTGATGTTCAGCATGGAGGAGGAGGGCAGTGCTAAGAGACCCCCCATCCAACGCAACGGTGTTAAACATCGGGCATCCTCCCTTAGTGATGCCAATGCCAGTGATGATGAGGATGACGATGAAGAAAATTTCATCTCACCTATTCTGGGTGATTCTGCCAGAGAAACCTGCCATTATCTGAAAAACCTGGTGTACCAACGACAGCTGTCAAACTCTCTTCCTAAGACTAACTTTATGTACAAGGTAAGGTGAGAAGCAAAAAGATGGTCTCAGATGTTCAATACAGGCAAAAAAAAAATATCAAATGTTGAGATTTAGCTTTGGAGTAAAAAAAATTCATGTGTATTTAATATATACAGTCACTGGTATTTGGTCATACTCATGCAAGATAGTAAATACACAGTTCTGCTATCTGCTTGTTGAACACTCCCTTTAAAGGAGAGACGGGCATGCCTGCACATACATGCACACAAACATGTTTGTATGTGTTGCGTATGTGGATATCTGTTTACTGGAGTAAACTGGCCAGTCATCTCTTAAATGCATTTAGAGGAACAGGAAGCCCGACTGGTTTTCAGTTCATAAACACGTCTTTAGCTCAGCATTGAGCTGCAAAACGGCTCATTTCAGCGCAGACTGCTGCTTATCAGACTGTGCACCAGCCTGCTATTGTTGGGATGAATGGTGTTTTTGTGTGGTAGTGTTACTTAAAGCATCTAAATAGTTAATGTTTTTTAAAAATAATGTTGTTAAAATACCTGTTTGTTGATGGAAACCATCCATTTTTCTTTACCTTTCTGAATAGCATGAGACAGAAACAGAGGCAGAAGCTCGGTCGTACAGTGTTTTGTCTGAGAACGCACGGGTATGTTTTGGATCAGATTACATATTGCTTCTTTCCCTCTTCACCAATGATAAGCCATACCTCCATCCTCCCAACCCCGCTCTGTAATTTACTGTCCTTTCCCTGTTTTGGAAGGTTCCTCTTCCAAGTTTTCACCGACTATCATATCCCATCACTCTGCTGGCTGATGCTTTTTTCTTTTTATTACAAATCCTCTGTTGCATCCTGCCTTTTTTCACCTTTTGTAAAAAAAAAGCTTTGCAATCGTAATATATTTTCTTTTAAAATGAGCATTACATGTTAATGTTTTGCAAGGCTACACTGCAAAAAGAGTTTGTTGTCAGATAAAAGTCCTGCATTCATTTCAAACCAGGGTTTCCATCATTTGATCCTCGCATCTCGTCACCAGGCTGTAATGCTCCTGAGAGCGCGTCAGACCTCCATGGAGAGGTGAATGAGGTCTGATGTAACATTCACTCAGATGAAAACATGACCTCTCCTCATGTATATCTGTCAGTCTAAATATAAACACTTGTGCAGGACTGTTAGCTGTACGATACGAGGGAGACGTGCTGCAGTACGCGTTCAGGATGGGACAGGACTCAGTGGACTTACTGACAAATCTAGTGACATTTGATTCAGTTGTTTTGGTCATGGGACACTGTTTGGGTATCATATTAATCTAAAATTGGCTTTTTTTTAAACAAATATCTCCTGTAATCTCTGGCTTGCTTTGAAATATGCCCATAATTTCCTCATTAATCTGTGCCAAACAGGGTTTAATACCAGTTTTTCATGAAAAGAAGGGAAAAAATTCAACGCAGAAGCTGTGGGACTTTATTTTGTAGTTAAAGGGTACAAATATACTATGAATTGATGCAGTTGTGCAAATTAAACAGCTTTTTATGGATTTACTTCCCCTCTTTCTTCTTCATCGGCAAACCTTTTAGGAAACCTTTTTATTCATTTAGCTGATTTGTATTAAAAGAAATTCAAACAATTAAACTAAGAACTTGTGTTTTTGGGACAGGCGGCATGGATAAGCGCCATAGAGAAGGCCCGGTCTATGCCCGACCCCTGGGCACAGTTTCATCTGGAGGAAATCCCGAGTGAGCCCTGCATTCGATACAGGTATGAATGAAATGTGAATGATTTACTCAGCAGTTTTCATGCATCTCTTTGACCTTTTAGTTACTTGTTTGTGTTTTTATTTTTTGGTAAAAACATCTTGCTAACAAAAGCTGTGCTTCCACAAATGTTCCATTATGTGCATGAATGCACAACGGCGTGACTCTGGAAGTGGCTCACCCAGCTAGAATGCATTTGTTTTTAAGGTTGATGATTGCATCAGGGCTTTTCCTGCTATTATAGCCTCATGGGTAATACAGTAATGTCGTTACTGTCTTACAAACCCTTTTAGTTAATTTTTAATATCCCATAATAATAATAATAATATCCCATTGATAGTTCGATTATTGACTTTTTTATTTCTAATCAGCGTTGACGGAAGCATTGTGTCAATACTGAGAACTTGACTTTTGAACTTGTGGGGAATGCTGTAAAGTATAAACACAACGAGGTGTTATGACTTTGGAAAGTTGATATACTGAGTGTCTGAGCGGTCATTGGTTTGTTTACATATTTAAAGTGGTCAATATTACTGATCTGACTGCGTGCTTGGCATTTCCCTTCTTCTCTGCTGTTGACTGACATCATAGCCCCTTGGAAGGCTGTTTGCAGAGCCGTTGACATACGTTTTTGGCCAATCAAGTTAATTTTGGTATCTTGTATTTGGGTGCGATCAGATATTGTGACTAGCTCAGTACAAAGCGGTATAAAAGTTCACACCTTTCACAAACTCTTGAAAGAAGAGCAGCAGGAATAGATAAACTGGGTGTGGGCAAATGGATTCCTGTTGCATACTGGTTTGCAGTGGGATTTTCAGAGGCTGGGATTTGTCCTGCTGTGCCTTTTTTGCATTTGCTAATTTTACTCCGTGGTAACCTCACCCCTCTTTGCACCGTGTAGAATGAAGTCATGGTACACCCTGTTCCTAGTGTGAAGAGGCTTTTCTACTGAGGGCGCTGAAGATTAGATATTCCTTTTAATTTTTTTCCCTTTGGTCACATGAATGGAAAATGATCTCCTGAAACTAAAGGTTCAACTGTATACATGCAGTATTCATTAACTTAGGACGCACACCCCTTGCCAAGCCTAACAGACATGCTGACCTCAATGAACTATATTGACAACATTAACTCTAACCAGCTTAAACATTAATAAAATAGTCAGAATAACTTTACAAGAGCAAAATAAAACAGACAACCTCCTTGTTTCATTCTTTTTTATCTTCCACAAAGAGGAAACTAGGTGCTTTCTCGGTGATCAGACTGCAAAACGAGCCGTGTTCAGACTCTCTTGGCAGACATGAATGAGATCTGAAACGTCTTTGTGCTGTTTTAGTGTGGGACTTGAGCAAGTGGGAGTTTTTACCTTTTATGTCCGCCGTGGTAGAGAGTAGTAGGCTAATAAAGGAAAGCAGGTCAGTGGTGTGACAGCTGATTTATCATGTAACAGGTGTGAAACAAAGCAGCAGCAAAAATAAATGACTGGATGCATGAATTAGTTTTTCTGGATGGAGAGCCGGGTCACAGGGTTTGTTTTGTGTGCATGCGAATGTTAGGTCACAAATGTTATCTAGAGGGAAAGTTTGATTATAAATAAAGGTCTTTAGATTGAAACATAAAAAAATTGGCGATTTATTTTTATTTTTTATGTAATTATTGTGGAATAGCAAAAAACCCACAATAAAACATATTTCCTATGTAGTTACAATGCATCCACCATACAAATCAGTTCTTTTGAGTTCACTGAACATTAAAAAAAAGTTGATTCTCAACTTATCTATTTCCTAAGTTCAGTCAAGTCTTTTAGAAAAAACTAGTGATTCTTTGTCACCACAGGTACAATGCCATCACAGGAGAATGGAACCAAGACCAGATCCACATCAAGATGGGTCCACAGGTACTTAGAAAATCTATTCTGCTGTTCTTCGGTCTTATGGAGTCTTATTTAAGGTCTGATCTATTTGCCATCACTCTGCTTTCTCCCAGCCGTTTGGAAAAGGGGCCATGAGGGAGTGCTTCAGGACGTAAGTTGAAAACTTCTTTATATTTGCTGCTTTTCTCTCGTACTTGTTGCATTCATCCTCTTCGAACTTAAGCTGATGTTGTCTCATTGTACATAAAAGAATAGATTATATCTCCAGTAGACATTACTCACATTTCTGGTTCAGGATATCAGCAGAGGATTGTTCTGCCAGTGCAGCACACTTAATGATTTTTATGTCTTAACCCTTTTTCTCACACAGCTGATTTTAACAGATGTTTTGGATGAGATTGATTGAAAGTTTTTGGTGTAAACTCTTCTTTAGGGTTCAGAGTGATGATTCAGAGTGAAATAAAGATGCTAAATTCCCAGCACATGTGGGAAAAACAGGAAGGAATCCATCCACACTATCTCATTTTCCAGCCGTTTGTCAGCTGCAGTATCACAAAGAGAAATTCCTCCTTAAGAAAGAAAAAACTAGAGGATGAAAATAGCCAGCCTCTGCAAACCCAAACATACAAGTCCTAAAAAAAGATATGTTGAACTGTGGGTTGTTTTCCTTGTTGCATTGGTACTGTAGTATATATAGGAGTTTAGATCTGTCTCATCTGTCAACTGGGGTCGCTTTGTTCCCACAAAACCATTCTCATGTTGTATTTGATAGACTAATAGCTTAAGAGGTGTTTTTGAAGCTCTCTGAGGCAATTAAAGCAACATACAGTCAACAGAGTTAATACTTTAATCTAAATCCTGCCCATAATTACACCAACCGAGCTTTTCTCCCACCAGGAAGAAGCTGTCAAATTTCTCACACAGCAGCAATTGGAAGGCAGCGTCCAACTATGTGGCCAAGCGTTACATGGAGACGGTGGACAGAGATGTTTACTTTGAAGATGTTCGACTCCAGATGGAGGCCAAACTTTGGGGGGAGGAGTACAATCGTCACAGACCTCCAAAACAGGTAAAGGAGATGCATTCACTGTCTTTTTAAATGTTGGGACAAGACGATGTGGTTAATCTCAGCAGCAACACATCAGAATGGACGATTTTATTGTATCCATTTATTTATAATGTTTTAAGGTTTCAACAACTATTATAATACTAAGGAAATATTGGTATATTTACTGTAACTTTATATTACAGTAGCATTCAGACACAACTGTTTGAATCCTCAGGTGGACATCATGCAGATGTGTGTGGTGGAGATGACAAACCGACCAGGCAAACCTCTTTTCCATCTAGAGCATTACATTGAGGGCAAGTACATCAAATACAACTCCAACTCTGGTTTTGTAAGGGACGACAACATCCGACTCACTCCGCAGGTGATCAAACGTCACCTTTTTTTGTATAAACTCGCACTCAGCTGACAGCCTGATATATGATCTTCTTCTTTTATCCATCAGGCCTTTAGTCACTTCACCTTCGAGCGGTCGGGCCACCAGCTGATTGTGGTGGACATCCAAGGAGTCGGTGATCTCTACACAGACCCTCAGATCCATACAGAGAAGGGGACTGACTTTGGAGATGGAAATCTAGGTATCCTTTCATTAGATAAACAGCTGCTACACACTCAGACCTGAAATGATTGAAGAGGCGCCACTCTGACAGCACCTGTGTTCCAGGTGTGAGAGGCATGGCTCTGTTCTTCCACTCTCACCTCTGCAATAAGATCTGCAAAAGCATGGGTCTCACGCCGTTTGACCTCGCCCCAGCAGAGAAGTCCCAGTTAGACTGCACCAACAAACTGCTGGTAACTTTAATACCTTCACCCTTTTGGCATGTCTGCTCCGTCTAAAGCGTGTTCTTCCTCTTACAATGAACAATTCTTATCTTCAGAAAAGTGCCCAGACAGTGCTGAGAGGCTCAGAGGAGCTCTGCGGCTCCCCCCGTGTTCGTACTTTCTCTGCAAGCCGGATGCCTCCACTGCTATCCCGCATGTCCGAGACCTCCTCCGCAGATGAGAGCATGAGTGACGCCGAATCCATCCCGTGCTCCCCACTTACTCTTCCCTGTTCTCATCTGGTGGCAGGTGGATCTATGGACAAGTCACCTTCCGGTACATCCTTCATAATCATTTTAGTGCACATAATGAGTTTATTGATGTAGCAAAGCATTGGCATCCGTACAGAGGAGCTGCCGGTAGTGACTGGTTTTGTGTTTTTATGTAATTTTTTGCAGTCTTGTCATTTACTGGAATGTACGAGCATGACAGATTCAACAACAACTCAGCTGAACACAACGTGAGTAATGATTGTGAAAGTGGTTGTAAATAGTAGAGAAACCCGATCTGCAACCGCAAGAAGATGTAACGCTGTCAGTACATTTAGTGTAACAAAACCTGCTGAGACACAAGCACATAAAGAAACAAGCATTTAATATAAGAAAATGAGTTTCCTCAAATTTTCAAAACCAGAACAAACTCAAATCATTCTGTTCTTTTTCTGTGTTGAATATGTCTCGTGAACAGTGTTTACTAACTAAGCCTTTATGAGGATTACAATGACTTGTTTGTGTCTGTAGCTTTTCCTTCATTTCTAAAAGGATTATGGGAATTCAACAAATGCTGAGCCAACAGATATTGGTTTGTTTGCAGCATTCCAGTGAGCAAACAGCGGTTTATCCCCCGAGCGATGATGCCAAAGCTGAAGAGTTGAAAGGATGAACACACACTCCGCGGGCAAACACAGTGCAACAATGCATGTGTTTGTAAGCCCTGCTAATGACGGCTGCAGCCTGTGAAAGCAGACCAGTCAGTAACAATACCCTGAATCAACAATGAAAACAACTTTTCCACTAGAAAGCATCTCTTTGTCTGCTGTGACCTTTGTGTCTTCCGCTGAGCAAAAAAAAAAAAAAAAAAAAAAAAAAACATGCGCTAAAACACTGACCAGTAGACCCATGAACATGAGACTTGTGGGGGTGTCATTCGCTGTCTGACAGCTGGAGCTTTGAAAATGTATTTCATCTCATGGAGACTGCAGATATTTCTTCTCCTGAAGCGGCTTTATGTGTTTCTAGTCCCCTTTTTTTTGTAGTTCGATGGTCCAGATGTATTTTTAGAAAGAGGTTGGGGTTGTTGGGGTGAATTGCTGCCAGGAGGGAGGTGTTTTTTCTTTTTAGGAGAGTGTATCATGTTAAAGCAGAAACCACATTATCAGCAGGAGTCAAGTTTCCCAATTGAAGATGAAGCTCCAATAAGATATCGGTCTTATTCATGTTAAGTGAGAGTGTTTTAGCGTTTTGATCGGCAGCAGTCAGTGTTACACTGCCCCCAGTGGTAGCTGGTAGCTACTACAAGTAGCACAACTAAATCAGCATGCAGGAACTCTTAGAAAAGAACCTTTTACCATCTAAGTTAGATAGAACCTTTTATCATTTAAGCTAGAAAGAACCTTTTACCATCTAAGTTAGAAAGAACCTTTTACCATCTAAGCTAGATAGAACCTTTTACCGTCTAAGCTAGATAGAACCTTTTACCATCTAAGTTAGAAAGAAACTTTAACCATCTAAGCTAGCTCCTGGATAAAATAGAGGCTAAACATTTTGTTGTTTTTTTTATTTCTCTCTGCAGGAATCAGAAAGCGGTGGAGATAGCGGCTACCCCAGTGAGAGGAGGAGTGAAGGAGATCCAAATGACCATGTAGATGGGGTAAATACTTCTTTTTGACCTTTTGAGTTAATCAGTCTGAGAACTATCAGGTTCTGTTTGCAAAATTTCCTACAGGGCATAGAGAAATCATTTGAAGCGCTTAGATGTTGTTAAACTGCATTTACACATGTCTGACATGGACTAAATGTCCAAATGAAACAGGCAGACACACAAACAGGAAGTCTCACATTTTAGAAAGCCACATATCCAACAGCTGACCTTAGCCTTGGCTGTTACTCTTTAGTTTGCTCTCTGCTTTAAACTGTATGCATCATGCTATATTATAAAGCATCTTGTATCATCACATAGGTCCATCAACGCTACCACAGGCCTTATTCTGAATCGGATGAGGACAGTATCAGAAGGGTAAACAAATATTAAAACAGCTGTGTGTAGATAACACCATCCCCTTGATCATAGTCACCATCACTTTAATCAAATAACCGTACTTTAGTTTTCCTCCTCGTGGTCTTTCTTCATTTTCTCCTCATCCTTCTCATCACTTGTTTAACATAGAAAACCTCCTCACCTCTCTCCTAATTCAGCTATTTGTTTCCTCTCACTAGAGGAAGATGGTTGCTCCTCCCAGAGTCTCTTCGAACTTAAATTCAAACAGTCCCGACAATGAACGGGTGATTATTTGCATGGAAGCTTATGAGCCAGCTGTGCAGCTTTGTGCAGTCCTTCTGCTTTAAAGCTCTGATCTATGCTGCTGATGTAAACGTCAAGTTAATTAGTTATCTGCCACTGCTTCCATTCTTTCTTCTTTTGCTCTTTTTTTAATCTAATGTAATATATGCAGTGTAAGAATAATAAATAAAAATTATATTACCAAATGACAAATGATCTTTGGAACTGAAACACCATCTACCTCCAATGCAACGACTCCTTCATCTTTACTAATCAGTCTGCTCATGATGGCTTGTGTGTGTTTCCCTTTTTGCATGCTTTGTCACTGTGCATTTATTGTGTGAACAACTCCTTTAGCACTGAGCTTCAACCTTATGTGTGTCGATTAAAATGACTGGATGGGTTCATCTGAATTTGTTCTTTTTATTATGTCTTCTTATACAACTGATGGGCGTTTCTGCTCAGCTGACAGAGGAAAAGTGGAGCTTCTACCATTCATCGCGTGCTCACGTCCATCGATCTTCCTGTGTGGCCACCGAGGTGGAGCGTCTCAACTCTCTGCTGCAGAAGAAGATTGGCCAGTCGATTCTTGGGAAGGTAAGAGAAATTAACCATCGTAAACTTAAAAAAGCATTATACAGACAGCATAATGTGCATTGAAATAATTATATTTCTATATTAGATCAATCTTTATTCAAATATAAGCAAGTGAATCTTTTTAATTTAGCTGATATGCAAGAAATAGAAAAGTTCTGTCTCTTCTGTCTCATGAATGAAACACACCTATGCTGGGCCGTTCTTCCTGATTTATATGAGGAATTATTATTAATATTACTAAAATTTGAGTGACAATAAAAAAACTCACCCATTCAATCCGGAAGAAGATGAAGAGTGCATATTTTATGGGTGCCTAAACACTTATACAGCGATAAGAGCAATTGATCGTATAAAAATGCTATTGTTTTGCATTGCAAAAATACATTTTTAATAATTCAATTCAATTCAAAATACTTTATTCATCCCTGGAGAGCGAAATTCTGTATTTAAGTACAGCCAATTCAATGACACACAGAATTGGACAATACTTAGGCGCAGCTAGCTGAACCAGCGCTACATTCATGCAGATCTGCGGGAAATACAACACATGGAGATTATCTGAGGAGAGAAAAAAAGCTAAGCATCCTATTTGGCTTAGCAATATATGCTGACTAGTATACTTTAAAAAAAAAAACACCTCAACAATAAAGCACATGTAAGGACAGTTCACGTGACATAGGGTTGGGAGAGTGAATCCCAGTAGGACTGCAAGCAGCGACCTGATCGCGCCACCATCCAGCCACCCACACTAGAGGCAAAAACTAAGCTAAAAGAGAAAGAGAAACCAGTTGGAGCAGTTTAAAAAAGAAGCTAGGACACATCAAAACAAAATATAACCAATCTTCAAATCTCATTAATCCATATTTTATGACATTTGAGAGACTCTGTCTCTCTAAAGTGCTCATATACCCAAAGTCTTGCTAGTTAATATATTTATCTTGTATCATATTTACTCACACATTTGTTGTCATTATTTGAGCCTCTGGATCTTGTGCCCAGGTCCACCTGGCCATGGTCCGCTACCATGAAGCAGGTCGATTCTGTGAGAAAGACGAGCAATGGGATGAAGCTGCTGCCATGTTCCATCTGGAGAGAGCAGCTCTGTGTGGAGAGCTGGAGGCCATCGTAGCCTTGGGACAGTGCTATATGCAGCTGCCTCATCACATACTCCCAGAAGTGGAGCTGGAGGTAGAACACACTGAGTCTATTGTCTTTTATTGTTGTGTTGATCTGACTTCATCTTGGCACATTTCTGACATTTCTTTGCTGCTTTAAGGATAATGCAGGAAACAAGATGAAAGGTTTCAAGTATTTGCTTCAGGCTGCGGAGGCTGGTGACAGATCCTCTATGATCATTGTGGCCAGAGCATTTGATACTGGAATCAATCTGTCAGCCGACAGGTCAGTGTTAAGCAGACAAACCTGTTTCAGTACAGAAGTGAGGAGTTGTGTTGCATTAGTGGTGCGACACTGCCCCCTAGTGGCTTTCATAAATCTTACACGTAAATGTTACTTCTGTTTGAAATGAATTGTGACTTTTTTTACGTTTCTGTTCCACAGAAAGCAGGACTGGGAGGAAGCAATTCACTGGTATGACAGTGCATTGAACATGACAGATTATGATGAGGGCGGAGAGTTTGATGGCACGCAGGACGAGCCTCGCTACCTGCTGCTGGCCAGAGAGGCAGAGATGTACCAAGAGGGAGGACACAACCTCACTGCAGACCCACAGAAAGCAGGTTCGCCTCCTCTCTCACTAAAATCTAAGCTAATTGGAAAAACATCATAGTAATTCAGAACTGGGATATGTCTTTATGAGTACTAAGCGATTCGTTTTAGCTTCAATAAGTCTCTGAAAGTGTAAAACTCCCTTGTTTGAAAGCTTCAGGTTAAAACTGGAGTTTGTGTATTTCACTAACTTGGATATTTTTTTTAATGCTTACAGGGCTTGTATAGAGTATAATGGAAAATATTTAGTAAGAACAACAGTTTGGAGAGCCACAGTCAAATTTTAAGCATATTATACAAATAAAGTATCTTCTCAAATCTCACCTATTGTACACAAGATGCTCATACTATACTAAAAATACACTAAGAACTGTTTTAATGTAATTAAATACCATAAAAAGACAAAAAACTTTAAATTAATTTTTTCTTGAAACATAAACTTTACAGATTTAGATCTAACTACCAAATGTTTTGGCTCCGACTGCCTAAAAACAAAAAATGGATGGATAATATTCCTTTTGTTGCAAACTTTTAAAATCTCTGTATTAGTAACCATTTGTTGCTTGAATGATCGAAGACGTGTGAATGAATAGGAGTAAAATAAATATGCACTTTTCTCCTTGCAGGTGATCTGTTTACAGAAGCCGCAGAAGCCGCCATGGCAGCCATGAAAGGTCGTCTGGCCAACAAGTACTACATGAAAGCTGAAGAAGCCTGGGCTCTGATCGACGAGTAATTAAAGATACATATTTCATGCATTCAGCATAAAGCCTGAATGATTATAGTTTACATATTTTTATGACAGAATTTTTGCTGTTGGAGGTTTGTGTGTTTATGTGTGTGTGTGTGAACTGAACCATCGAGGATCAGGCTTTTCTCTCCCCATTTTGTCTCTGTTTGTGAGGCTCCTTCCTTCCTTAATTTCCTGTCTCCCATTACCTCTTAAGGGAATATGGTGATATGAAAGGGTAGATATTGACTAATATTGAACAAATAAAAATTTCCCCCCAAATGTTAATATGCTTATGTTGAAAAAGTTTATGTATTGAAAAAAAGCACGGGGTATAAAATTGTAAAATAAAGTTTGCATTGCTTTTTATTGGTCGTTCCTTTTATTGTTTCCAATAAAAAAGTCTATAATTAGATCCTACCTTGTGATTTTTGTCATATTGTCAAAATTCATTTCTAGAGTTTGTAATGTAAAATGTTATTTAAAATCTACTGATGTAATAATATTTTAAAATAGTTATAACACCAACCATGGCTCAGACAAAAGTGTTGTACATCTAAGTGAAATGAAGGCATTCATCATATGGTGTGCTAGGTGTACATCACTTCTATCATATTTAGCAACACAACATAACTTAGTGACTTATGCAGAGGTCAGATATAAAAGCATGACATTTAAGTGTCAGCAGGAAATGTAGTCTGCAACAGATAAAGGTTAATGCACCTGCATTATGAAGAATAATAAGAGGGAATTTGCATATTTGTTGTTTTAACGTCAAACATCCTATACATCCACGATTTATACTTGGAGACCTGCTGTGTACATGGGTCTCTCACATGGTAGCGTGGCCGAGCGGTCTAAGGCGCTGGATTAAGGCTCCAGTCTCTTCGGGGGCGTGGGTTCGAATCCCACCGCTGCCAGATAAACATTTTTGGTCAAATCCAGTGCTTTTTGCAAGTACTGTCAGCCTGTCATAAATGCTAAATATTACACACAGACAAGTAAAAATAACGTACACATATTAGCGGCTAGGCTACACGTCAGATCTACCTTGCGTTATGGGCACGTGCTCCTCCCCACGTGTGCAGCAGAGTCAACATGGTACCTCGAGTTGAGTAGTTGACTCCAGCTGCCTGAGTAGCTGCTGCTTATTTGCGCACCACAATCCTGGACTGCCCTCAAACAGATGAGGTAGTAAAAACTGTGTGGTGAAGTGTGCAGGTGAGAACTTTTTCTGCAATAGTTTAGGCGTTGTTAACCTTTAGGAATATTTAATCCGGCCCAGAGACGGACTTTGTTTTGTCCTGGCTCTAGAATGTGTAAGTTAGCACATCGAGCTAAGCTACTGCATGCTAGGCTACAGTAGTCTGACTAGCCTAGCTATCAACGGCTAGCAACTCCATTGCTAAGAACGCGGCTAATACGTAGGTAGGAAATTGTAATATTGAACTTGTTTCTGGTTATGTTGTTATTATTTTAATATGTATGTGCTAACATAAATCATTTCAGTGCGGGCCTGTACTAGTAGGTAACGGGTTTAAAGCTAGTTAGCTAATGCAGCTGTAGCAGTCAAAACTCTGTAATGAGGTACAATAAGCGTCTTAAATCGCTGTTTGACGTGTCTGCCAGACGAAAGGTTTATTGCACAATGTACAAGGTTTATTGCACAACAATGTATTGTTCCACAATACATTGTTGTTTGTTGTGGATTACTTAAAGTTGCATCATGTGTTAACGGTATCAGTCAAAGCATCACTGAACAGACTGCTAGTCAATTAACAAATTTTTACTTCTAGACACATTTTTAAAACATCCTTACATGTGACCATTACTTGTGCTTTTGACAAGCCATTATATTTTACCAAAACTATGCTAAGTTTTTATTGAAACCAGGGTATTCTGGATTTTCCGTGTTAGCAATTAGCTTTTGTGTTTACTTTGTCATTAGCCTGGGTGTAGCCTCTGTTTAAATCTCTGTCACTCAGTATATCTTTATTTTTCAGGCTGGATCCTTGAGATCTACTGCTCTTCTCCTGTAATAACTTTGTGCCCTTCACTCTGATCTTATAAATATGGCCAGTGGTGATGATGACGACCCCATTATAGAGGAGGTATGCAAAAACCATCCAAGTCATTGCAGAAAAAAATCATAAGTAGCAGCTTATAACATTAATTTGTATAAGCTATTTATGTGTACTTCCTGTATGTCCTGTGTCTAGTCGTTGTGATGCACAGATTTGTATACAAATTGGCAAAATTTAATTTGCATGAAAATAGATGCTGCTACATTTTTTTTTTGTTTCTATTAATACTCATTCATACCTTTGACAGTATATTAACAGAAAATATCTTTTGATAGATGTCCCAATGAAATATTTACTGTATTTGTTTCTAGTGTGAAATAATTGTATTAAAAAAATCTTTCCATGAGTATAAATCGAGGAAATGTAATCTGATCAGTTTCTGATTGTCAAAGCTTAGAAGAACGAGTTCAGTGAGGACCTTTGTTGATGTCATGTGGATGTCTACAGGGAAAGAAAAGGTTATAAGGCCATTTCAAAGCCATATGATGTCACCTATCCAGAACATAACACGCACAAGTGGTTCAACGTGGTTAAAAACCTCTCTGGGGGTGGGAAGTATAGAAAAATCTTGCAGAGAGGTTGATAACAATCCCGAACCACAACCAAGGCATTTGTTGAAACGGTTGACTAGGCAGTCATAAAGGTGTCCCAGTCCACTGTTTAGGTCTCTGGGAAGACCCAAATGGTCAGGAGGAACCTAGTTTCATCTGAGGGTCATCTGAAGCAACCACCTAGCTTGTTGTCATTGATATTTTAGTCTGATGAGACAAAGTTGGAGTTATTTGGCCATATAGATTCTAATTATTTCATTATTAATTGCACATTAATGGACACAAGTAGAAATGTGAACACATCTTATTGTCCTCTAGCAGGTCACAGCTATACAAATAGGGTAAAAACAATAAAAGATAAAATTTTATAGTTGAAGTTCATGTTTTAAGTGCATGAGCTCTGTGTGAAATTAAAAAACAAGATGAAATACAAATGAACCACTGCTTCTTGTTGGATGAAGCTTTTCTGTTACTTGCTCGGTCTGTTTGAGGTCTGATTTCTTGAAAGATGTCATGAGAAAGCTCTTAATTTTATTCCATGAGCTTGCCTCCCCCCAAAAACACTTTAAGTTTGGCAAATTAAAAAAATGCAAATGTGCAACACACCAGGGGCAGTTTCATAAAAACATTTAAAGCAGTAAACGTGTCAGTGAGGCTGGAAGGGAAATGTACCTACTCCTAACAAGTTGTTTGTAATCACAGAGGGACTTTGTTTCTTATAGATTGATGTATACCTCGCTAAAAGCCTCGCAGACAAGCTCTATCTTTTCCAGGTGAGTGTGTGTTGTTGTTTTTGTGCCTGATACTGGTCTTTCCTGAATGCAGTTTATCTGTATTATCCTGGATTGTGAAGCAATTGGATGATAAATGAAAAAAACATGGTCTTTCTTTCTGCGCAGTACCCTGTCCGACCTTCCACTATGACCTATGATGACGTCAACCACTTGGCGGCTAAGATCAAACCCAAACAGCAGAGGGTAAACATGCTTAAGTCTGTTTTGAAAGCACTATTTCATTAACTGATTTACCTGATATGTTTTTTTACACCTTTTCTGTGCCTTATCATGCAGGTGGAGCTGGAAATGGCCCTCAACACTATGAGTCCAAACTACTGTCGCAGCAAGGGAGAGCAAATCGCTCTGAATGTGGACGGCACCTCTTACGATGAAACCAACACATACTCTGTGTACGTTTGCTGTTAGACCTGAAAATTTGCCATTTTTCTGTGATTAAAACACGTGAAGCTAGTTTGTTGGTTTATTTGACACATTTTTTCCCTCTTCAGGAAAATGATGGACAAACAAACCTTCTCCTCCATTCAGGCCACTACAAACACCTCCAGATATGCAGCTGCAGTGTTTCGCAAAGGTCTGCCTTTACAATTACAGCCTATTTTGATTTTAGTAGTGTAGGAGACCGTTTTTCCTGTCAAGGACGAGGACACTGGTTTCTTTAGATTGAGAAGAATATAAATTTAATA
>JBAMHX010000024.1:6409167-6423829 GCA_037177515.1 Pseudomugil tenellus
AACATTGAAACATGAAGGGACAAAACATTAAGACATACAGACATGGTACGAGGTCATAACCCAGGGAGAATATTCCCAAGAAAATATTCCCAAAGACCCATGGATCCCCTATCTGTGGATCCCACAGATAGGGGATCTTTATTTAAAGACTTCGGTCACATGGTCACAATCTGTTTCTAAACATTTTCCTGATTGAGAGACGCCGGCCTTGCTTTGACTACAACAACCAAGGTCTTAGCAGATGGTTTACTAAAGGTCAGACATGACATCAGTTTAGCAGCCTTATAATCAGACCTTTCAGCTAGACATTAATTAAGAGCAAGGTAATTAAGCTAATCATGAAATTCCTCTACAGTAGCTTTAATGGCAGGGAATTTTACGTTTTATTAAATGTTAACAGGAGAGCTTCATATCACTCCGCTAACGGGAATCCTGCAGATGAGGCCCAGTTTCTCCTACCTGGACAAGGCTGACAATAAAACCCGGGAGCGTGAGGCAGCCAACGAAGGTGAGGACTCTACGTTTTATCATGAGGCAATTGGTACATTGTTGCTTATTAATTTATTTTAATAGATAAGAAGTTATAAGATTCTGTTATTACTACCAAAACTGCAGAGAAAATGCATTTCTAATAATTTTCTCAGCATTTAGCAGCTTTGTAAATGCAAGCTGCATATCTCAGTTATCTGGTTTGTCTCAAGAGTATCTTTTATATTTCTATTATCCATTAGAGAAATGAAAAATAAAGATATGAAGAAAAAGTTTAGCATATCTTTCTTGTGTTTTTTTTTTTTTTTAAATTAAAAAAACCCCCAAAACTTCAGAGTCTCTCAATAGTAGTATGTTAGATGTGTTGATGGTGGTGACCAGAGTCTGACATCTGTAGGTGGAGATTCTTCCCAAGATGAAGCCGAGGAGGAAGCCAAGGCCATTACGGTAAAGGCTGGTGCATATTACGCATGAAGAAGTCCATCTGTCTCTGCAGACTTTGCATTTGTAAAATGTTTTCTGCAGGTCAGGTTTGCTCGTCCGGAGTCGGAGCAGGCTCGACAGAGGAGGATCCAGTCGTACGAGTTCCTCCAGAAGAAGCAGGCAGAGGAGCCCTGGATTCACCTGCAGTACCACGGTGTTAAGGTTTGATTTTCCACACTGGTTATGACACAAGGTGTCTTTTGTAACATGTTATTTCTGTGACACATGTTTTGTTTTTATTTAAATGCAGGACGGGCGATCGGAGCATGAACGGCAGTACCTGTTCTGTCAGTCAGTGGACCTGTCAGAAAACACAGAACTGGTCAAGACTCCAAAGTGAGTGTTGAATCTATTTTACTGCTCTTACTAAGTTACTAAGTTTCACTCAGAGTCTAGATAATGTCATGGAGTTAGCAACATAATTTTCAACTTTAGATTAAATGGTCATCTGACTGTGTCTAGCTACAGTGATTATTTGTTCGATGGGAAAAACGTACCATTGGAGATGGTCGCAATTACACATTTTTTTATTATTTAGATTTTTATTGTCATTCAAAATACACAACACAGGTGCACTCCTGAAAAAAATCTTATTAGAAGTGGTTTTTAATGGCACGTATGATTCCCTAAGTGATTATTTAAACTAATCAATCATTTAGCAAATCACCAAACACTAAGATAGATGTCCTGCATCAATCAGTAATCAAACATTTTTAATTAGATTAGATTTTTATGTCACTTTTGTAGGAACAGTGAAAATAAGTTTAGCAGTAAATTCAGAGTGCAAAGAAAGAGAAAAATATTATGCAAAATGGTAAAAAACACGATACAAACCCTATATACGAAGACAATCTACAATAGAATGATGTAAAAACAACAAGGGGGTTTTAATAAACAAGAAATCAGTAAATATTGATATTATTTGCTTTTCTTTTAATGCTCTCTGCTTGTTAGTGGCTTCTTGTTCAGAGATAGCACTGAAACAAAGTGTTTGAGACATCAGCTGTTTGTCCCAAAGCTAAAACAAGACGTAGCATTTGTGTAGTTAAAGGTTCACTGCATGTTGCAGGAAGTTCATATGAAATTCTTATAACATCTGACATGCGCTATTCTGCAGATCTGCTCGTTTCTGCTGTAGTAGCGCAATACTCTGTTGCTAAAACTGAAAACAGGATTGTCTGGAGAAGCACCATAACACCATTGTTGTTGTGTTTGGTGCATGTTCGCTATAGTAACGCTGTCCTGACAGAGCCCAGACGATAGAGGTTTCAAGGCGATCCAACTTAATTTCTGGAACAAGTTGAAGCTGATTTAATCAGCCCAATCACCCAAAGTTTAAAAGACAGCAACATGGTAGCAATAACAAATCCCGCTCACCTCACATTTCTCTTATTTTTTTTACCAGGGAGTACCTGGCGATGCTGATGCCCCCTCTCGCAGAGGAGAAAGTGTAAGCGTCCCTCATTTCATATTTGTAGTTTAAAGGAAAATGACTTTGAGATGCGTCTTTAACTTCCTATCTCGTTGCATCGTAGTGCAAAGCCTGTTGGTCCCAGTAATGTGCTCTCCATGGCACAGCTCCGCACTCTTCCGCTGGGAGAGCAAGTCAAGACCCTGATGAAGAATGGTAGGCTGACACGAAGAGAAAATACTAATCCTGTTTCAGGGTTTGAGCCGTGTTATGAAGAGAATCCTCCGTGCAGGTTTTGTTTGTAGCACGAGGGAACCACAGCTTCTAATAAAGATAGAAATGACATGCAATGTGTTTGGAAGCTGGATGTTCTATTAATCATTTACAAAGTGCTGATTTTAATAATTATTATTATATATTATTATTATTATTATTATTATTATTATTATTATTATTATTATTATTATTATATATTGTAATATAATTATTATTATTAATATATATAATAATTATTACAATCAGCACTTTGTAAATTATATATATATATATTATTATTATTAATATTATTATTATTATTATATATTGTAATATAATTATTATTATTATTAATATATATCATAATTATTACAATCAGCACTTTGTAAATTATATATATATATTATTATTATTAATAATAATATTATTATTATTATTATTATTATTATTATTATTATTATTATTAATAACAATAGAGACTATATTCATCCCCGGAGGGAAATTCAAGTAATGAGTATTCTGAGGTGCAGACATCCTGAAGCGCCTTTAAAGCAGTAGCGTTTGTTTTCACTTTCCCATGATTTTCGTTCAGTTGTTTCACACTTCCTGCATAATCTCTCTTCTATGCAGTCAAGGTGATGCCGTTTGCTAACCTGATGGGTCTGCTTGCATCTGGAACCGACCAGACCTCAGTGCTGCGCTGCATCCAGCAGGTGGCGCTGCTGGTTCAGGGGAACTGGGTTGTAAAGAGGTGAGACCAAATTTTCCTCTGTTCCACTTGTTTATGGATGTTTAGTGGCCTAGAGCAGATAAAATAAACCAGTTTGATTTGCTTTGTGTCCAGTGATGTTTTATATCCTAAGAACACGTGCAGCGCTCACAGCGGTGTCCCTGCTGAAGTGCTTTGCCGGGGCAGAGACTTTGTGGTGAGCTGCTGCCTCTGTTTTCTGTATTTTTACATGAAGTAGAATGAAATCTGTTCCATGTGCAGTCATGTTAAATTCATGGCTTTTTTTTCCTTCTAAGATGTGGAGATTCACTCAGGAGCGCTCAGTGATGCGAAAGGAGATAACGGCGATAATCAAAGTAAGGATCAGTGCTCTGATGTGTTTAGGATTAATTATCACCTGATACGTGTATTTATCTCGCTTCCATCTTAGTTTCTCTTATTTTCAGGCGTTGCTTAGTCTGTTCACTCAGGTAGCTAACTGTTCCTTTCCTCTGTGTTTGTTAGCTTCCACCAGAGGATGTGAAGGAGTTTCTGGAGCACGTGGCTGCTCCTCGGATAAACCGGGGATGGGAGTTCCTGTTGCCTACGGATGTAGACTTCATTAAGAAACACACAGATGTTGCCCACAGGCAGCAAATGTTGTGGCTTGGCATCCAGACCAAGTAGGTGTTCCATTAAAGTGCCTTTCATTTTTTTTTTAATCTTTTCTCTCATTATTTTTAATTCTTCATGTTTATTAGAAATAAACTTCTGTTTTTTGTCTCAAAGGTTGGAAAAGGTGTTTAATTTCTCTAAAGAAGACTTTGTGCCAAAGAATTGTCTCGTTCCTGGTGAGAAGAAGTTTGCTGTCTCGGAAATGCGCAGTAGGTATGATTACTAAGCGAGCTGACATCTGCCGTGTGGCTTTTCAGAGCCTGTCCATGTCAGTGGGGAGCAGCGTCTCAAGATGGCTCAGGAACGAGCTCAAGAAAAGCAGCCGTCCTTGCAAAAGGATCTGGACGCCAGACGCGCAGAAAGCAGCAGCCACTTCAAACGAGAAGGGAGCGATGAGCCGATGGACACCTCTTCCATTCCCAACGGTTCTGTTAACGGTTATGCCAGCGCCACCTCCCCCTGCTTCGATCACGCTAACGGAGGGAGCCCTGCCAACACACTGTACCCGGAGCTGCAAGAGTTTGTGATAAAGACTTTCCGGAAACATTTTGTGCTGACGTTGAACGAGCTAAAAAGGCTGTTTAACCTCCACCTGGCGTCCATGCCAGTGGGACAGAACATCCTCCACTCGGTCTCTGACCACATGTTGCAGGACGCCGTCCTGCTCTGCCAGTGCAAACAGATAATGGTGCCTGTGAGTATTTGAGTGGAATTCTCCTATATGTTCAAAACTCCTTCATTTAAGAATGTATTGCTATCAAATCATGTCTGTTTGATGCATGCAGTAACAGATTCAATTCAGTCCAGCTTTATTTGTAAAGCACTACTTAACAACAATGTTGTCTTTTACGTTTTACAGACACATCAATTTGACCCAGTTCATAATAAACAGGAAAACATGGGGGGCGGGGGGCCGCATGAGTTTGTTATAGTTGAGACAAACTTTTTTGTAGTTTTTTTAAAAACTTGTCTCACAGTTCATTAAAAAGTGCAAACCTGCTGCAGCAGGATGTTGAAATGAACATTTCACATATTCAAAGCAACAGGAAGAAGCAAAGCAGTAGAGCAAAAACCACATCCACCTTTCTGAGCTGTGTGTGCTGCAGTGAACCTCAACAGCAACACTGTTGATAAGATTTAGTGATTAAAATAACTTGCTATTTTGTTTTATTGAATTTCCCTGTTGGTGTTAATTCAGCTCTGTTGCCAAGCTGCATTATTTTTGTACAATTGCTGCATAATTACCTTCCTTTGTCTTCACACTCACTTTAAAAAACCTACTTTGAAGCTCAGACCCAAACACGCAGAGCTCACTGGACATCCAGTTTGAAGTGTTTGCATCGTTGTGAGCTGCTCCTCTGATCTCAGTCTGCATGTGCTTGCTGAATAAAGGGGGGTTTCAACTTGTATCAGCTTTCTTCTACACAATAACGACATTAACCGTCTATTTAAAGACGTAGAGGCTCTCAAGCAGAGCAAACCTGCCTCTCAGGTTGCACCTATGGGTTGCACTCAAAATTCAAGGAGCCACCTGACACCCTGTCTGGTTTAGTTGTGTGGTCTGCTCTCTGTAAGCTCGACGCAGACTGGTTTCTGTTGTGCTTGCTCAAAGAGAATGGTGCGGCGTGGTCTGTATCACATCCTCTTTGCTGTTTCTTTTTTTTTCCCTGTAAGCTGCTAGAGCCAATTCTGTCCCATCTTGAGTCTTATCCCGTCTACATCCTTGATTTTAAAGGATTTCCACCGTTTGGAGGAAATGGCATAATGCCATCTTTGTTACACAACAGACTGTTGGCGTCAAAGCAAAGCTCTTTACTGTACAGTGAGGGGTTGGGACGGGTTGTGTGTGTTTGTAAACGTATCGGATACCCTTCGTAGATTAGTGTCGTGACTGCAGGTTGTGTCTGGAGAGGTAATCTTGTTCTGTTTTGACTTGGTTTTCAGCCAGAAGATCGAGTTAATGGACAATTCAGGTCTCTTAAAGAAACAGAAGCTATTCAACCTCATTATAGTCGACTAAGTGGTTCATAAATATGATTAGTAGTTTTATGTTCTGGTCAACTTCTTTCTTAAAACACCCAGGATAGTCCAAAACTTTATCACAAAAGAGTACGAGTAATCGAATTCCCTCTTTAGATCAAGAGTAGGTTTAGAAATAAGAACTGGCAACTTCCTGGTTATATTTATGTATATTTGATGTTTTTATTTTTATGTATAGTTTCCTGCTCAGAGTAAAGCTGCTCCGGATGAACAGAAGGTGTTTGGCTTGTGGGAGACCAGAGACGACTTCGACAAGGTAAAATCCCTGTTTCTGTCTCTGTCAAAACACCATTCAGTCAGCAGTTGCAGAATTTCACATGAGCTTATCAGTATGCCCACACCGGCTCGGCGCCTCTCACTGGAAGCAACTTCAGAGTGGAAGAAAGTCCAACCCTTCTCGAGGATACTGGTTCTAGAGCCCAAGCGGACCCACGTCTGGCCTTGGGAAAATTGTTCTCTTTTGCTTGTGATCATAGGGGTCTTTGAGCTGCTCTTAGTCCCCCCCATCCCTGATACCTGTCAGAGCATAATGCCTCCGACAACATAGCCGCTAGGATCTTAGGGACATTCAAACCTCTCCACTACGCTAAGGTGGCGGCTCATTGAGAGCCTTATTTTATTCTTATTTCATTTTAAATGATAGTGTGTAAAATAAATAATCTGATTTAATTTTAGTTTTGCTGATGCAACATTGTTTTTTCAGATCAATAACTTAATTTAATTCCATCTTAATGTCTTGCATTTTCAAATATCTCTCCACTTAGCGATATTTTCATCAGAACAAGCACTGAGATCTTTGAATCGCTTTTCATTTGGTGCTTTAGTAAAATATACTACTATCGTTTAATATAAAAAGCTTTTCCAGTGTCTGAGTGGTCGGTACTGAATATATGTGAGATTCCCTGCCATCGCCCTGAGCTGGAGGTCACAATCCTCATTCAAGTTGTAGTTCCTCATTGTATTTTTATTACTACAATTACACATTTGTATGTGTATGTGTGTGATTTTACACACTGTTTTTGTGAAGTGAGCCAGCAGTCAAACATGATTTAATTTCTTACTGCTGAACTAAATTTTACTGCATTATTTCCTAAAACATCATATTATTACCAGCATGTTTCTTCAGCTGCTTTGATATTTTGTGTCAATTGAATTAAAATAAACATAACAATAATTCCCCAAAATGATGCTTTTAATTTCTGTGGATGTTTGGTTTCCTCTGTGTTATTATTTACCTTTAACCTATTAAACTAGTCCAACATGTATCTAGTTGTCCTGGTCAGTGAAAATGTGAAAAGTTGTACCCGTTAATCAAGACATTGTGTATCTGCAGCACCGCCGGCTGCTGTACGACTTGTTCTCAAAGAACTACCGTATCAGGAGGAGCATGATCCAGAGCAAAGTGATGCAGGAATTTGGAGAAGCGTCTAAAGCCGACATCGACCGGCTGCTTCATGTGAGAGCGGGTGCTGGGGTTGAACTTCCACCTTTTATCTGCTGCTTCCACCTGATCTAACCTGCCGTTTGTTGTTTCAGGAGTGCTGCAGCAGCCATGCAGGGATGTGGTATCTCAAAGGAACGATACAGTCCTGACCCCAACAGCCTGCCCCGATAGCCAAATAAAATGCATCCTGTGTGTCCAGTGGGCAGGCAGTTGAAAGGGGAAGCCGATCGCTGCATCTGGCCCAGCTCTGAGAACCAGAGGACAAAAATGGCCGTGTGTGAGAGCAGGAAGTTTTTCTTATTTCAACAAAAAAGTTTCAGTGTGAGCGCGCTAATGCAGCAAGGACAGAAACTCTGTCATCGCTGGAACGTCTAAAGGGGAAACTGGATATTTAAAGAAATGGCAAGAGATACATATACAGTTTATCTTTTATTTTGCCTCTTTGACCTCATGTTGGTTTGTTCTTACCAAATCAGGATGGTGTTTACAGTTGGAAGCAGCCACGGTTCAGTTTTCATGTTGCTCCTTATTTAGTCATAGAACCTGTTTTACTTTATTATATAGTCAATAAAAAGCATCATTTAGGACCTGGTGGGTTGAAACGGAAAATTCCACCTATTGTTTGATAAATTTTTATTAAATCAGATTTTGGTTAAGGAATTTCAACCTTAAAGTATTTCTTTCACTGTAAGGAAGGACAGAAACACATGAAGGCACTTAAATGAATGGCTGAATTCACAAAGACAAAAGGGGGAACAGGATGCCAAACTAGTAAAAATGTTGTTTTGTTTGGCAGTTATGGACCTGACACCTGCTTCTGCATCCTGCAGCTCATGAGTAGAAATCAGGTGATCATTTAGGACTGTGGTTTAAATAAATTAAATACTGAAAATTTTTTTCAAATGCTTTTTTTCCTTTGACTGATTTAGAAAATATCTAATAAAGATGCATTTTGGAGTAAAATCTTGTCATATTCTGATCAGTAATATCTTTAAACACAAGTCCAGTACATAAACAGTAGTTTGATGTGGAGAGACGCAGCTGTTGCTATGGATACAAGGATGTGTGGCCATGGCTTTTCATCTGAAGTGCCTCCTCTTTACAAGGTATTCAGTACAAATCCCCACCCGTTGAGGAAATGCTATGGTGCCATGGAGGAAATGTGAATGAAGTGTTCACCATTTCTGATTAAAGTTTCTACATCATCAAATGATAACTGTAATATGTTTAGTTTATGATCAATAAACACTCAAATGTCAACATGTGTGACGTGTTATTACACAGAAATGTTTGACAAGTGGTTGAATTGACTGCAGTAAACCTGAAAGCGTATAATTTAGGGATGAAATTATGACAAGGATAAAACTGAGTTGTCCTTTTTTACATTTTTTATTTTACACATTCAGGTTCTTCAGAACATAATCCATAACCAGTTACACCAGCTTGGTATGTACTTCTCTATACTGGTCACATTTAGCTGTGTCATATTACTCAACCAGCAATTAAAGATAAACTGCAGAAAATTATGATTGTGTTGGACACTAGCAAATACAACATACTCAAGCCGATTAAATATTTAATGAGGCATGGACTCAGCAGATCATCATCCTCAGTAATCCCAGATTCTGGAGGTACTGTGATGATGGAGGCTCCGTGGAGTGATGTCAAATGGTTGCCTGTTAGTTTCCAGTCCTACATGTATGTAGTGATGTACGCTTACATCTCAAAACAAAGTGAAAAGATTTTCCAGTTATGGGTAAGACAACATCAATCTGTATTATTACAGCAACAGAAATGATCCAGCAAAGACTAATTTTCTTACTTTTTTGTGCCAACGTTATAAACGATGTATAAAAAGACAATTTTCCTAAAAACAAACTTACAGAACACATCAGAAATTCTGATTTTAATGGAGTTGTCTCATTCGCTAACAATTAGCGCTGATATGGTACTTGCACACATTTCACACCTTTTTTTATTCTTTGTAACATTAAAAGTAGAGATTTAGTTTTCACTGCATTTTAGGCAACTTATATTTAGTCTGATAACATGTTTGGTATCAGTTATAGAGGACTGAATATGGTTTACTTAGCAAAAACCACACAAAATATAAGTGTGAGCTTCGTGTTTTATGGCTCAGAGCAGTAACATCAAAAGGTGAAGACATCCTACAGAGTGCAGATTTAGATGTACAATGTGATTTAAATAGCATGCTCGCTTCAAATATCGATGATAACGATGCCTAGTGCATTTTTATATGTGTTATAAACAATCTTTCAGCTTAGAAAGGAGACAAACAGTGACAAAGGTGACAACTGCAGCAGAGAAGCTCCTACCGACACGTCTCTTAATCTGGCTTTTTTACATGTTTAAATACAGTTACATGTTTAAATACAGTAATTGTTCAAGTAAACATTCACAGCTAAACTTTCCATTCAATAACCAGACATATTCACTATAATTATGTTAAAAAATCTAACTAATACTTGTGATAACTTCAATACATTGTAGTTGCATACTTCATTGGTCAACCATATATTGGTTGAGCTTAAAGGCGCAGGCAAGGCTAACATCAAGAACTATACTTTCATATTTATAATGCAAACAGCAAATGAATGGCAGAAGTTTCTTCCAAGTTTCCCTTAATGAAAGTCTCCTTGAAGTAATAATTAGCTACAATTAATAAGCAGCTAAAATCTTCACCTAAAATCACCTTCATTTTATTGCTTTGTTTCTCTCTTGCTGCAAACAACTCGCTCAGACACACAGTATAAAGCCGTGTGAAGCGGTATGAAGCGGTATGCTGGAGGAGACCATTATAAACCAGATATAATACTGGTTATAATAAACCAGCATATATACTGGTAATAAACCATTATAAACTAGATAGAATTGTCCTCCTAGAAAACTACGGGACCCTTAAAATAAACTACTACCGGTTTATTATTCCCCAGAAAGGTCTCCACAGGAAGTTGGCTGTGTTCATTGTTGTGTAAAGTGAGGTAGAGAGACATTAGGCACTGGTGTTTCTGTGCAAAGTGAGCCACATGTGTGACATGAGCTGGTGTTTAGCCCTCTTGTTCCTGTATCACCTTCATTCTGCAACTTATTTGTGTGGCAATCACCATATCTGGGCAAATAACTAAAGAACTAATGCAAAGCAGGCGGTTCTTCATCGACTGAGAGTCTCCCCCTGTTTTCACTCAGGTCTTCTTTGGTTTTCTGAATGCGGGAGAAGATTTCCGTGAAAAGTTCCTTGTATTCCGGCTGGTGAAAGTCATCGTCAGACTCCTCCATGTCTTTCGCAGGAGGATGATCTCCGGCGGGCGCAGCGGTCTGTACCGACTTGTGGCTCTGCTCGTCCTGCCCCTCCTCCTGCAGCTCTAGGTGACAGCGCCTCAGCAGCTCTTCGTACTTCACCTGCAAGGCACTGTACTGGGCGTCGACCTCGTTCAGAAGGGAAATACCGCGATACTTCACCACCTCGGCCCGGCGAATGCAGGAGCACTCGTGGTCGTAGGTGCGGTCAGAAGAGTGCGTGGCTTTCATCAAGCGTTCGCTGCCCCAGCGCTTCAGGACTGCGTGGTTTTTAGCCACCACCGGCTCTTCTTCATGCTCTTCCTCCGGGTTGAGGAGCAGCGAGTGAGGCAGCAGGCCGTGGAGGACATCTGGCCCGATGGATCTGGAAGAGGATTCTGATTTCCAGAGCTGACGAAGTTCTTCAGCCTCATGTTCAAGCTCAGATACTCTAGCCTGATGGCCAGAGAATAATCATTTAGAAATGAGATAAATAACAAATTTTTATCAAACGATATAAAAGATGTTAAAAAAATAGTTTGCTTTGGGAAGACTCATCTAACAGACAAGTCAACGTAGAAGAAAAGAAGAAACAAAACACACGTCGGTAATACCTGACATCCCTCCATCCCTGCCAGCTGTTGCTCCAGCGCTTCATTTTCTCTCGCCAGTAGCTCCACCTCTCGCTCCGCCTGCTCCCTCCGAGCGCGCTCAGTAGCAAACTGCGTTTGAAGAGCATGAAGGGACTGTCGAAGAGATGCCTGCTCTTCCTCGCGCCACGCTGCTGCAGAAGACTCCAGGTCGTCTGAACACTCATCGGGATCACAGTCGTACCTGTAAGGAGACGCGGAGGCGTTCAAGCTGCTCTCACAGTAAACCGTGAAAAAAAAAAAACATCTTTAACAAGAGACAAAGCTAAATAAATAAGCTCACCGGTATTTACTGGAAGCTTTGTAGTTTAATGTTGATAGTTTTATGCAAATTTTTTACTCCGACTGAATACTTTCTTGCAGGGACTGAAGTAAAATGTCATGATTCACCTGAACGAGCTCAAACCAGAACCCGAAGGCCTGTTCAATCCTTACAGAGAGGAGCCAATCGATGAACTTTTCCTACTTCCATCAGGATGCAGGTACATCCTGCATTGCAAATGACCACACAGGGATAATAAAGACTCCTCAAACATTAGCAGCTTTGTCACAAATTGGACAAATGTTCCTTTGAGGTCTCTTAACCTTTCATTTTGACATCTTTTTGCGGCTCTTTGACCCGACAAGCATCCAGCAACGGGGACGTACTCCCTATGGAAATGGTCAGATTCTGATCACTTATTTAACTCTGCAGCCACATTGCAGATTTGCTGCATAAAAAAACGAGGAAAATGTAAAACAGGGCTCGTGCAGCATTAGCGGGCTGTGCCATGCAGCTCTGTTTACAGCTTCCGTAAAGACTGATCACTACATGTATTTTGCACAGTAAACTTGTTCTGTTGAACCGTGGAAATAAACTCCTCTCTGTGGAGTTTATCATCCGATACCAGCCGGAGTGCTCCCAGCAGATCAGAAGAAAAAACTGCAAATGAATAAATTAAGCAGCACCATCTGAAGCAGGTCCCATCACCATGGTAACATGGAGACTTTTATTTTGTGCACAGGGCGAGCCTCCACTACACTATCCAAAATATGATTAAATGATTCATTATGTAAAAAATATGATTAAAGATGATAACGTTACCATTTTAAAGGAGTTATACAAGAACATTTATAACTTTCATTTTTGCAACTCAACTTTTAACAGATTTCTTGATCCGACAACAGAAGAAACTGACGCTGGAAGATCAGATTGGAGTTACAAAAATGCCAAAGTGATGAAAAGCTCAAAAGGAAATCTCCATAAATGCCATTTAATTCACAAAAAATCTTTCAATTCAGAAATTTCAATTCAATCGTGTCCATTATGTAACCGCCCGCTAAGCTAATCCATGGCGTCTCTTTTTAATGAGGCCGAACTAAGTGAAAGGTGACAGAAAACGCATGTTAAGGATTAAAGGTGTTAAAGATGGTGAGTAAAGTTCACCTTTAAGCCCAGTGGACGTTTAAAGAGACGCAAAGAGTAAATGAAAAAGTTTAAATTTACTTTCTGGACAGAGTTCATGAAGCCTAAAAATGATCTTTTTAACAACAAAAGCAAGGCTCAGAAAAGCAGCTGATAAGAGAGTTTGACACGTTTGTGTCTTGCAGCACAGACTTTGACCGCCTTCCTTCCAACCCCATTCGCCGCTCTGTACTCTGACGCCGTTATCGCTGACATTTCCGCACATCTGACCTGCATGTTTGGGGTGAACAGGATTACATAAACAGACTAGACTGAGGCAGCAATGAAGCTTTCCGCTGCGGGGAACAAGCACACTGCAGCCAGGAGGCCAGTAGGAAGAGGATTAGCACACATACGGGGAGAGCTAAAGTTAGGAGGATTTGCTGATCCTTTGAGACTTACAAAAAGTTTCTGGAGCTGCAAACAAACAAGATTACACCTTTAGGCTGAGGAATAAGATTATGGTTTTTTTTTTTTATCATTATTGGCAGACTTCCCCTCAAAACAGCAACAACCCGAGTCATTTCCTGCCACTATAACCATTTCATACTAATATTAAGCAAGCAAAGAACTGAGCCGACACCTGCTGTTAGGGAAACGTTAACTATAGGTGTCGGGTTGTTAATTAGCAGGTATTTGGGTGTGAATGTCCATGGTCTGTGCTGACTGGAAGCTCTGAAAACATTTCAGCTTTAGGTTATTTCCTTCCTGCGGTAATGTGTAATGCTGTGCTGGACTATAAATGGAAAACGTGTAAAGTACAACATCGGATGACAAAAGACTGCACGTTTCTGTTGTCATGAACAACAAACAGCATTTCGGATGCTCACCAGACGGTGTTCTGCAGCTCCTGCAGGCATGATGTGCTCTGGCAGCCCCGTGGAGGCCGCTTCGCTCTGTGTGGAGGCTTCCGAGACCGACACGGATTCAACTTCAGCTCCTCCACTTGATGCTGCAGCTCCTCCACCTGCGTTTGGAGCAGGTCCACCGTTTCCGTCAGCCTGCACAGAAAAACAACTCTTTAATAAAAGAAAAAATAAGATACTGTGATTTTCCGTTTCCCTTCTTACCCTTGGATCTTCTGCTGAGCCGTCCGGTTGTCCTGAACCAGTTTGTGGTTACTCTGCTCGAGCTCTCGGGCCGACACGTCCAGCTGCTCGTACACCTTAGCGTGCTGGTCGTTGACCTGCCTGTGGTGGTCCACCTGCTTCGTCAAGTACTGAAAGAGAGAGAAAGAGGATGATGAGACAAGAGGAACTATATAGAGAGATGCTTCACCCTGAGAAAGCCACGGGGGGCTACTGAGCTCTGAAATAGGGACTTCAGTCAGTAAATGCCAACTTATTAGATGTAACGGCAATTTGTAAATGTAAAGGGGAAGAAGAGTCTTTAGAGCTTAGACATAAAGGGAGACAATTAGTCAACAAGCTGCTGAGGGGATTTACTAAATCCATCCAAATGAAGATCACATTGTCTCCATATTCTGACATGTTCTTTAAAACTATTTTAACACTTGAGGAGGTAGAGTGCATGACATCTTCCACAGACATTATAAACCAGAAACTGGTCCAGAAAATGTGTTCCATTTCAGGGATCACAAACTCAGAACCCTGAGGCCACTGGGAAGAACAATCTGGACTGAAGCTTAAGACCCTGATAACCCTACTGTAGGAGAAGATTTGTTTAAGACAGGGGTCTCCAAGTTCGGTCCTCGAGATCTACCATCCTGCAACTTTTAGATGCAACCCATATCCAACACACCTGA
>JBAMHX010000024.1:6438091-6455125 GCA_037177515.1 Pseudomugil tenellus
CCCCCCCCCCCCCCCCCCCCCCCCCCCCCCCCCCCCCCCCCCCCCCCCCCCCCCCCCCCCCCCCCCCCCCTCTCCTTTGGAAAAAGTGAAGAACAGACTCATTTTCTGCTTTTGCAAATGGATGCCACCATGATTGTTTGTGAACGGCAACATTTGACCCCACAAATGTGCAATTTAGTCTGACAACATGAGCAGATTTCTATGGCTTTAAGCACCACATGATTAGACGTGTAGTGCTTAAATTGAACTTTTTCCACTTCAAAAACCAACAGGAGTAAAAATATTTCCTGTAATATTTCCAAAATAAATAAAAATCCATGTACCGGAACTGAAACAAATGGTGTGTATTGATGAGAAAATTCAGTCTGCAGCTAAATATGCCAGACCCATTCAAGACACAACCATTCCTAACGACATGATAAGATCTAAATCGGTCCAAATGTGAGCAACAATAGAAGAAAAGAAATGCAATGACAGGCATTTTATTGCATTTCTACAGTAACTCTGAAGATTTTCCATTATTATTGCATATTGTGGGATCTGTCTGCTAACAGGCAGTGAAGGGAATTATTGTTCCACAGCAGCGACTCAGGAGCTTTACAACTTCAATACAGAATTTCTTCGTTAGGGAAAAGTTTATTCCTCTTTTTTTACGCAGGTTATCTCTCTACTCAAATATTTAAACTTCCACCTTGAATCATAAAAGTGAAGAATAACCAGCTCAACAGAAGCGCCGCAAATTTCTACAAAACAGACCTGAAACCAGGAATTTTCTGAGCTGTTATGGACTTGCTTTATTTTTGCCTGTCTGTGTATCTTCTTCCCTCTGGTGTGTGTGTGTGTGGCTGTGTTTGCATAGCCATGCATTGGACGCAGCTGTGAGAGCGTCTCAACAGATTACTGCTGTAATCAGACCGTGGGATTGACATGAATGAAGATATCAGCATCCGTGTTCATGAGTGTAGGTCACCTGTTCCTGCTGTAACATCATTAGGCCGAACCGTTCCTCTGGGATGCTGCTTATATGTTGGTGTTGTACAGTATTTGTGTACATCTGTGTGTTTTTGTGTAGTGGGTTGTTGCTGGATGGCGGCAATGACAAGATGCAGAGAGCAGATGTCACCTGTGTGAAGGTGAAAAGGGTTTAATTTCACTGCACTCACAAAAACTGAATCCTCAGGGGGCAGAGTGTGTGATTGGAGAAATGAAAGGAAAATAATATTGATGTCGTATAATAAGTTCAAAATAAAAATATGTCACAATCGTTCAGTGCATTTTGTGCAGAAGCATGCCAAGTTGTTTTTGAAGATACTGCAAAAGAAAAAGCTGAAGAATTTTATTCCCTGCGTGTGAATCTGGATAAAACCCCACATATATCCAAGGGCTTTTTAAGAACTGAGTCATCTCTCCTTCATGACAAGAAGCATTACATTTGTACCAGTTTAAATCCAGTTTCATCAAAATTTAATGGCAGTTATACAACGCTTTTAAAGCAGAAAAGAAAAGAAAACAATATCAACTAGAAAAGCACTCGGAGAGCTCAAACCTCCGCCACAGTTTTCCCAAACAAAAATGAAATTGATAATTTTTTTATTTATTTTTTTTAAAAGACGACACTTCTGGCTACCAAAAGCTACCGGTGTTGCTGAATTCCTGTAATGTGGAAGAGCATCATCCCATTGGCAAAGTCAGTGTCCTATCACATGCCCTGTCACATGCTGTTGTCGCGTCCAGTTGTACGGCTCATTGCGTGTATCAAAGATTGTAATGGAACGATAAATGTCACTCCGAACATTTTTTTTGGTGTCTAGGAAATTACTAGAAAGACATTTGGGCCTATGCTGCCTTCATGTGCTATGGGAATAATGGAAAATACCAATTGCCGAGATCAAATTTGCACATGAATGCCCTTTTTCGTTGTAATTTCCACTGGAGAACTCAAAGATTATTTTGATACCCAAGTTGCAGAGAAGAGATTGGATTTGACCTTTCAAAAATGGCGGAGAGCAGTGAAAAAAATGTGGATGGTAAAAAATGTACAGGCTAATAAATCTTTTTACTTGTGTTATCCCACTGTTTCAATAAACAACCTCTGCATTTCCCCTACGTGTCAAATAAAAATGCTGTTAGTCTTTGTTATAGCATAGCAAAGCAGATGCTAGCTACAGCTATCATTTAGTCAACGATCTGTAAACTCCTTTTCTCATGTAAATTTACGTCCAGGACTGTTTTACTCACGTAACAGCTTAATATAAAGTTTCTGTCCAACATTTTTTATTATACTACGACCACAACAGCACTTTAACAGAACAACTCGTAATTTCCTATTTACAAGTGGAAAATGTAATATTTCCCGTAGCACATGAAGGCAGCATCATTTTAGGGTGAAACATGTCTCAGAGCTCAGTCAGAGTGAATAAAAGCACAGAGAAACAACCTGTAGGAGGAGTCGGCTGCAATAACATGAGTGGCTATCTTGCAATGTTAATGAATGCTTCAAAATATTCCTGGATCTGGACTGTAATCCGGATCACCTCCAAAATTGAATCACTTCTTCATCTTCCCATTCTGTATATATCTTGAAAATTTTTTGAGAATCCGTCCATAACTTTCTGAGTTATATTGTACACAGAAAAACAGATAAACGCCGGCAAAAACATGACGTCCTTGGCGGAGATGAAGATCACACGAGGAGGTGGAAGCAGCAGGACAGTGTAGCAGGGCTCCCTGATATGGAACAACAGGAGTATCAACGAAAACTGCAAACAATCTGTAAAATAATAAGAAAATACATCTGAATGTATGCAAAAATGAAGAAATAAATAAATACGGTGGACTGGCAACATGCTCAGGGTGTACCCTGCATTTCGCCTGTTATTTGCTGGGATTAGTTCCCGGTTCACTGCAACCCTGAACTGGAGTAAAAGGTGTAGAAAATTAATGCATGAAATGTGTAATAATAAAGAAAAATGAAAAAAAAACAAAAAACAAAAGGTGAAGTCTTCTACTGATGTTTAGTCTTAAACAAAGACCACAATCAATCCCAAGTTTAAAGAATTTTTAGTTTGGTTAAGTCAGATAGCACGACTCAACCGATAACACTTCCTTTAAAATGGGTTTAAAATGCATTTAGAAATGTGGAGGGATGATGGAGCATTAAGCCACCAGGCATTCATTTCTCTAAATGTAAATAGATTAAAGACTTAAGACTTTTCTGTGTCATAAACACCAAAATATCAATAATTTGGGTGGGAAAAGGTCATTATTGAGCTTTGAATGCTCACTTTTACAGCATCAATAAAAAGCTGCTACTTCCTGCTTCGCTGCATGTTCTGACAAAGTGTTGATTCATGTGGATTTGTGTCACTGAGACTGTGATCAGTGATGATGCAGAATTAGACGTGTGGAGATGAAATTAACTCTCCTCTGCTTTGAAGAATGACACCATGTCCAGAAAAAATTTTTCTTTTAACACTTACTTGGTATATTCCCTCATGAGCCACATGCAGAAAGAAAGTGTTTTATATATATATAACACACAGGAGATTATATCTGCCAAATCTACTCTCGATAACAGGAATACTCTAAAATATCTGCAGGGGGAAGCCTGAACTTTCTTAAAAGGAGGAGTCGGGTTTCTCAACATAACTCATGTTTGACTGTGAGGGTGTGTCCATGTTGGTAGAGCAGCTCTGTGAATACTTAAACTTCAACCATTCCACCTTTAAACCCATTAAACAGGACTCTAAATGTGCCAGAAAGCTGTGTCAGTCTGAGTTAAAAGATCATCACATAAACTGATTTTTTTTTAAAAAATGCTCCAATAATGAAGCTTCTTTTTAATTTGGTTTGAAACAACTGTGTGAATTAGTCACATCACGGCTACATGCATGATTTTTCCACCAGAAAATATTCCTACTACGTGCAAATATAAAAATAATGCTCAATATATTTCCCTTAGTTGTGTATATTTCCCATTTGCATCTTCCTGAACTGATGAGTTAACCTGCATGTGCAGATCCCACCGAACAGCCACAAAGTGGCAGATTAGAGGGTTGTGTTTGTACTTCAGAAACTAATACGGTTTCATGGTTTTGTCTGGACTTCTTGAAAAGATTTAATCTCCACAGAAACTTTAAAACCGAACTGAACCATCTCCGTGTGTATGTGACCTTATTAGAAATGTTTATGTAAATTTGTAACAGTTTGCCAAAGATGTGACTTTCATGGTTTCTGGGTTTTGATATAGTCATGTTCAGTATAACTTCTTGTCTTGTAGTTTTGCTCTTGTGTATTATGTTCCTGATTTTTTAGCTTACTACACTTCCTTCTTGCTAAATGTCCTCATTATACTTTTACCCTTTGGTTTCAGTTTTTTCTTGCTAAATCGTTCGTCATGTTTAAATGTCTTGTTTTCTTTTTATTGCTGATTGATTCCATCTCCGTCTACCACCTGCCTCATCACCCCGCAGTTGGGTCCCCGTCCTGTGATACACGATCAAAGTACTCGTACTAGTCACATGTTATGGTTTTGTGTCAGAATAATTAATCTTCCACAGCAAAACTTTCATTTTGCACTTTATATGTGTCGCTATTAGAAGTTTTGGCGTAAAACTATGACTGAAATCCTTATTGAGGCATACAGAAACATCTATGTGTAAAGATGAGCTTAATCTACCTGTAAAATTTTGAAACTGACCTACAAATACAACACTGTTGTTTTCTAATAGTTATTTAAATGTAACTCAAAAGTGAATAAACAATTGTACACGTCAGCCAACAACACGGTGTGTAACTATACCATCCAAACCTGATTTTCTGCCTCTTTTACAACTATTTTATGGATGGTTGAAGCAAAACACTGCAGGATGATGTTCATTTTGATGTGAAAACACTCATATGAGTCATTTCTCCTGCTGCTTCTACGTGTGACGGCATATACAGGATGCATGTTGCAGCACCTCCCACACTGTAAATATGACAAATAGAATTTTGTAACAATTGTACCATGTTAACATAATTTATGTTTCCTTTTCAGTAAAAAATGCTGGAACTTAAGATTTCTCATTTGCTTTTAGGGCTTTATGCTCCTTTTTTGTTTGGTGTCTCATTTTATAGTTTTTTAAATCTCTGTTTATTGACATAGATAATCAAAGCTTTTATTGGGATTGATCTGCTTTATCTGAGTAAAATAGGATTTAAATATTCAAATTCAGGTCCTCTAAGTTTTCACATCTCTTCTGTCTGCAGGTGGTGGCTGAGGACAGCTACTTAAATGAAGTGCAGAACTCTGGTAAGTTTCATTTACTTTCTTCCTTCATCATCCATCAACACATCCTTTCATCCTACACCAAATCTCCCTTCTGCTCTTTTTGTTTTCCTTCAGTTTAACCCACATTCAGACTCAAACACTCATAAATCTGCTCTCCTTCTGCCTTCATCCTCTCCTTTCACCACTCCATCCTACTCTCCCCTCCTGCCTTCTCACTCTGCACCCCTCTGCTTCTCATATCCCTTGTTTTTTCTTTTCTATACATCCCTGAGATGAGTGGAGGCTATGATGATGATGATGATGATGATGGGGGTGGGGTGACAAACTCCTCCCACTATGGCTCCCTCCCAGTATTGAAATAACCCCACTCTTACACCCACACATGCATTGACAAATGAGTGAAATGGAGGTGCAATGCAGTTAAAAACACACCATCCATCAGCGACAGCAGCTCGTCTTCATCATGTGGAAATAATCTGAAACCTTTGCAGCGCATCTCAGCTCCTAAAAACATTTAAAACAACAAAACAAAACACCTCTTTGTTTCCCAAAACTGATTCCACATCTGTTTAAATTGTCCAAATCACATTTTCCCTTCTCCCATAGCTATCATAATGTGTGTGTTTTGTGAAGAAGATGCCGTCCCCCCCCCCATCTTACAGCTATCCTGCGAGTGTAAACCGTGTCAAATACTCATTGTGGCTGGGAAATGGATTATAGGAGCAGGGAGGCTGAGCGTTCCCATGGCGATAGGCAGAGTATGGTTGTCGTGGCAATGAGGAGGGTGTGAGCGCTGCGGGTGTTGAGATGAATTAAAAAGCCTGAGTGAGACATGCAGGCTGAGAGAGGAAGTAAAACTCAGTAGTAGTGGGGGGGGATAAGGGAATACGAAGATAAGACATGCAAAGCAGTGATGAAGGAGATACACAGTGAAAATGCTGCTCTTTGGTTGTTTTACTTCAATAAATTTTTAATTAAAGATGAATATATAAGTTTTATTACATTGCAGAATAATATATCTGCACAGTCGATTATTCTTCCCGTTACATTTAAATATCAGCACAGTACACAGAATGAATATACATGATTTAGGTTATATAAATAAAGCATCACATAAAATCACATGAATTTTTAAATGATTTTTACATAAGTCAGTACACCTGATTAATTAAAAAGCAAAAGAAGCATTTTTCCACAGTAGAGGGTCACATTCTGCACAAATGAATGTCTCGTCTTTCTCCTGCTCTCCGCGGAATCAGAGTAGATCTACTGAATCCGGCTCTAATTCACTTCCTTCTCTTATCACGCTGCGACATGTCAAGATGACTTATGTGAAAAATGAGTTACTGCTGCTACAAGTCACAAACCGACATCACAGAAACATTTCAGCTTGACGTCTCATTCGATTTGTTTTTGCTACTTGTTTGTTAGTCAACATAACAACAGCATGATGACAATACAAATATTCAATAGAAAATAGTTAATAATTGTTTATCAATTTTATATAAAAACTGTGCAGATAAATAAAAGCAGAAACATTTCCTGGATTCAGTCAGATGTGATAATTTGCATTTGCTACATCTTTAATAAGGATAATAGTGTTAAAAACAACCTCGTTTACTGGAAAAATTACCACAACTTTATTACAATCCTTTTTCTTTTAACCTTCCCATCCAACTGAGTTTAGCTAGTAAATATTTTAAGCTCCTCTGCTTTGTTAACACCACCATTTACACTCTGCTGAGGATGAATAATGAACCGAGGCAACAGTGTTTGCAAACACAGGCATCATACGGGTCTTTCTGTGCAAATCTCAGGTAGATATAACAGAGCCAAACCAAGCTTTTGTGTCTTTTTATTATATATTCGCAGGAAATTAGGACAGAAAAGCAGAAACTTATAAAGCAAAAACAGTATAAGTCTAACAATCCTGCGGGTTAATGTTTAACAATCATATTTATTCTTCAACACAGTCTAGGATAAGATTTCTTTATAGTAAAGCTTCAAAGATTAAATTAATTTGCTTTCATAATCTAAAGTACTGAATTTACAGTTATGATTGCAGCCTACAATACATAATTCAATTTTTAAGAATCATAGCTTGCCGTACAACATCTTTAAATCAATATATATTCATTTGTTATGACCACGAGATGTCTGGTATAGATGGGTTAAGAATGTCTTTTTGGCAGCTGTCCTTTCATGGAGACCATGGAGAAGGTTGCAGGATGATCTCAAGGACAGGATTTGGTGTGGTTAACTGCAGTCCTCAGGAACCGCAGATTTGTCCAGAGCATGAAATCAAACTCTGCCAAAAATGTGCTGATTAAGCACTGATCTGAGTCAGGTGTGTTTTAATAGGAACAATCCCAGCACTTGGACCGGAGTTAGCAACCCCTTGCTAGCTAGATGCATCTCAGGTCCTTTGTAAGGTCTTTGCTGGAATTCTTTCCCCCCTTATTTCTGCAGGATATCACTCTCACTGTCAGTCAGTATTGATCTTTTTAACATGCAGCTAAAAAAAAAGACTTTGTGAAAGACTGTCAGTAACATAGTGCCTACTAACCCGTGTTAAACTAGTTATTATGGCTGTGAAGTGAAGACACAATAGTGTTTCATCCCTTTTGTGCTTCATAGTTGAGCGGGTTAAAAACACATTCCTCTGAAACTGGTAGGTACAACAACTGACCTGCAACTTAGTTAAAAAGCATAAAATGTCCAAAGAAGAACTTTAAAAGATCTTCAGACAGGTTTATAAAACTATTGCTCCAGACTTTATCTTCCTGGTCTACCATGTGGTAAGTTTGCAGTGATTATGAATTTTATTTAGCAATTTGTGGAAATAAACGTGCCTAAGACATCTCTGCCACTCTGTTTTAGTACGTAAAACCCAAACTGTTTGTTCCAACACCACTGTTTCATATTTCTACCAGCTCACTGTTGTAATGTTAACTTGGATCTCAACTGTTTGCTAAAAAACATTGATTTTTTTTGTCCAAAACAAAGAAAAAGATGAAGAGAAACATTTTTCTCTGACCCCTTTCTTAATGAGGAAGTTTAAGGGTTAAAGAAAAGTTTTGACTCCTGGAAGCAAAAAATGAAGAAATAAGGACAAGACTTTTTTTTTTTTTTGTTTTCAAACATTATTTTTTAACCTTTGCTGCTGAGTAAATGTGCTTCTGAAGTATGGGGAGTATGGACATCAGCGGTCAACATTCAGAAGTCTTGATTCCAGATAAACAAAAATAAAATCTTTATGTTCTGTTTAAATTGCTTTTAGCTGCCAGTGAATAAAACAACGGCAGCAGAGAGAAAAAAACGCAGCACAAAGGAGAAAAATAAAATATGATCTATTGATTGTTTCACAGGAACATGTTATAAAACCCCACACAACCCCTCGGGAAAGCTGCTGCATCAGCAGAGTTTATGCAAAAGTCCAGGAGACCGTGTGCGTGTGTGTTTTATGTTCTCATACCTGCATTGTGTCATCGTGTCTACACACTTTCTTTTTAAATGCTGGAAATGAAAACCAGCCCAATGAGAGAAAACAAATAACATCCACCCATCACGTTGGTTTGGTACCAGATGCTCATCACATCCTCTCCGACTTTTCAATCAGAATATCGGCATCTCTTGATCACTCTGTACGACAAACTGGAACAATGACCAATGGATCCAAGTTCGAACCATATTCATTATCGCAGGGATTGAAGTACGGATAGAGCTCCTCAGTGAAGAAACACTGAGTGAAAGAATAAATCTGCTCTGCGCCGACCACATCCCAGAAAGAAATTTTACCTCCGTCATAATCCACAAACACGCCCACACGCTCTACTTTCCCCACATGCACAGACACATCTGGACAACAGAAGGTTTCAAACTTATCTTCCAGGAACCAGATAGCCCAAAGTCCACCATGAGAAGTCCGGACAATTGCCCCCCTCCTCTGGAGGGACGCTGTGGCCACGCCCAGACACCACTCCGTCTTTTCCCCCACGTAAACCTCAAAGTAAAACTTGCACAACGAGAAGCTTCTCTGCCCCAGAACGGCCAGATGTTGGGTGAACATGTTGGGTTTCAGGATCTGGTCGCTGACCCACAACCCGGCTCCCATGTTGTATCGCACTTGTTTCCCGTTGGCGGATAAGCTGAGCAGGGGGTGAGCCGTGTTGGGGTCGAGCACAACGTTGACTTCAAACTGCTGCATGTATTTCAGCACGGAGTTGTTTGATACGTCCGAGATGTTGGAGAACTTATTTATTTCCGTGTTAATTTCGTTCAGTAGCATTCGCAGCTGGGAAATGGATTTCTTCAAAGATTTCCGCATCTGCTGTATCTCCACGTGTCTGTTGAAATTGAACGTGGACAGGTCCATCGTGTGTGGCAGGAGAGGCGAGTTTGGGTAGCTCTGGAGGAACTGGAGCTCGTCTTTCATCTCGTGTAGCTCACTCAGCTTTACAGCGGCCACCTGCAACTCCGAAATCTCTCGCTTCATGTCGCTAATGAACCCCTCCGCTAGTTCCTCTGAGGTTTTTTGCTTCTCCTCCGCCACCCTGATGAGCACCAACTGGCTCTTCTTAATCTCGAACTCCAGCGCTACTAAGTCTTGAACGCTGTTTGCTGTTATTTCTTCAGTTTCTGTTTTGCTTTGGGTCACAGAATCCGTTACGCTTTGCACTTTCTGGAACCTCTCCTGGATCATTCGCTGCACCTTGTCCTGAACTTTCCCCAGCAGATCCTTCATCGTGTCGTGCGCCTGCTGGACAGAAACCACATCGTGTTTCGTGTTGTGTGATCTGATGCAGACGATGCACAGCACAGACTTGTCATCTCTGCAGTACAGCTCCAAGAGCCTGTTATGCTTCTTGCAAACTCTGTCCTTTAAGCTTGACTTAGGTTCAATAAGAGTGTGTCCTTTTAGTCCAAAATCTTGGCAGTGACTCTCTAGATGAACATCGCAGTATGAACACAGACAGTCCAAGCAGGATTTGACAGCATTTCTCCTATTGTGAGTGCAGATGTCACACATAACCTCACTGCCAGAGCCGGTTGGCTGTTGATTTGTGTTATTGATGTCAACATCTGTCACATGAAGCAACTTGAAGTGTGATGCTAACCCTGCGATGAAAGTATTGACTTTTAAATTGGGCCTAATTAGAAAAGATTCCTTACAGATGGGACACTGGGTGACTGCTTCCTTGTCCCAGTAGTACGAGATGCAGGACATGCAGAAGTTGTGTCCACATGGGGTGGAAACCGGCCGCGTGAACACTTCCAGACAAATGGGGCAACTAAATTGGTCTTCGGATACAAGATCGCTGCTGGTTGCCATTTCTACAAACAAAGAAAAACAAACATCAAGAGCTTGTATTAAAAGCTAAAGCAATGAAGTCAGCTCTGGAGCGTTAGCAATACAGGAAAACAGCAGAAGTTTCATTGCTGAATGTTGGGATAAGTAAACTATTCCTCTACTTCAAGATGAATTAGCTGTGATAAAATGGGTCGTAATGAATACATGGCGTCCACACACAATGCTGCAGTACAGCTTGTCTGGAAGCAAGGGATTGTGGTTCTGGATGATTGTAAGTCCGTGTCCGGCTTCAGGCTGTACTTGCACTTCATCAGAAATGCCATCGTAGCACAAACATGGTGGGAGCCACCCAACTGCAGCTGGAGTGTACAGCTAGAGCTTAGCTCACTACCTGCAGCTTGGGGACGACTCGGTCCTGATTGAGCGAACTCGCTAACCTCAACTCCGATTTTCTGATTGAACCTCCAGGTTATGCTACTGAAATACATTTCTGTATTAATAAAACGGTAGCTCACCGTGTATGCATTCCAACTAATAAATGAATCGTAAATTAATTCCTACCACCAATATCAGAAGTGCTAAACGGAGTCTCACAAAACATTCTAATCTTAGTACAAGATTAGCTACTTGTGGAGGAGCAAGGTTAGCATGTTAGCATAAGCCTAGTTAGCAAACTTTAACTTTTTGTTAAACAAAAAACTTTGTAATGTTTCTGAATACCACAGATTTTTAAGTTTTAACAGAAGCTTAAAAGTTAAAGCCAGGTCCGTTGACTAAGGCAACCAGAGCTGCAGAGTCCAGTTGCACAGCATGGCTTAACTCAGTTCTGTAAAACACCCAAAATGAGACTTTATTTTTGTATCTCATCTCACCTAAGAAACTTCCACCTGCCTGCCTGCGTCTCTTAATGTAACTAGCTTTATTTAAAAACTACATAGGATACTATATGGAAATAATAAATCATACTGAAGCTAATTTGGCATCAATGTCCACCTGTCTACTTTTGGAGGACAAATTCACCTGACTTGTAAATAATGTCAAATAAGTAAGCAGGTTAAACTTAAAATATACATATTAAATATTGCTCATGTATAGACAATTGCACATTTAAATTTAATAAAATTGGCTAAAATAATGTTTTAGTGTGGTACTTACTGTGCTGTTCGTTATTTTCTGTAGAAACAAATGTGAATATCAAGCAAAATAAAGTCATCTTAAAATAGCCTAAAACTTAATATCATAATTAAAACATTATGTCAGCCTCAGTTCATTTCCTGCACATTTTTCCAAATAATCAAATGGCTTAAAATAATGGGTGAGAGACAGAATAAGAGACAAAAGCCGCTCAGAACTAACGACACAGTCATGGGACTTCGTTTTGTCAAAGAAGCTTTAGTTTAGGAGCTTCCCATACTGAAGTAATGCAAACATGACACAAGATACAGCTGTTTCTGACTTCAGGTAGCATAAGCCTTGTTAGAAAACCTAAACTTTTTGTTTTAAATGGAAAAAAAAACTTTGAAATAACACAGAATTCTTAAGGGGTGAAATAATGTTTTCAGGTTAGTGTTTTAATACTAGAATAAATTAGTAATTTGACTTATAAGTGTTTGTAAAATAGCTTACAGTGTAAGAACAGAAAAAAGATAAATATATTTTCAGCTACGCAAAACCGTAAAAGAGATTTATAAGGTTGTACATGTTGTGTGTTACCGCTATAAAAATAAAAGCCTTAAATTAAGTTAAAAACTATTTTCACTTTCACTTAAATTGTAAAATTGCAGATTTCACAAAAAGATAAAAACAATCAGAAACTTTGCAAAACATATTTTTTGATGCATCTTCTGTGTAGGAATTAGTTGCTTGGCATATCTTGACTCAGTAATATTTACTTTATGCGACTCTATTGTGGATCAACCCACTACAAGCTTTACATGTAGCTTGCAAGCAGACTGCTGAGGATTACAGGTATCTGCAGCTTTGGTAAAACCCAAATAAAGCTCCAGATCCACCTGAATATAAGCAACATGCTGCCATCACTTCCTCTTTTTGATCTGGTGTTTCGCTAATGCAGCCGGTTTGATTTCTAATATAATTTTCTTCCATTATGGCCCAAAAATCAGCCTTCATCTCAAACTTTACATCAGGTTTTGAGCAGCTAGATTTATCCCTTTGCCAAAATTAGCCAGGCTTTACTGTCATGTCTTGTAAGAAAAAGCATGATCTCATTACCTACTCCTTCAAACAACTTAACTGCAGATGAGACAGAGAAAAGAAACAAGCGATTTAACCAGAAGGTCTCGTTTAATGTTGACTTTTTGTTGCAGCTCAACCTGTTTTATCATCTTCTCAGTGATCTGGATGAAGTCTCATTATTAACAGAACCAATGTTTTGCAATATTTTCTTCCCTTGAAGATCCATAACTGTTTATCTTGTAATCTTTCAGATACCTCGTATATTTAATTTCCTTATTAAACATTTCAAGAGTGATCTGGTTTTACAGCTCTTTGCAAGCCAAAGAATAAAGTTTTATGTAACCAAAGATTAAATCAGTTCTACCATGTGTTAATAATAAAAATGCTAAAATATATTTACCTTAAATAATTAAAATGATTTAACTTCAAATAACTGAAGTTACAACCATTAACAGTATTCACAACCTCAGAGCACACTGTTCAATGCCAAAAAAACCAAAAGACTTGCTAAAAATGACCAGCAAAATACCTTTTCAGTATCACTGGTCTGCAGTAAGCAAGAAGATTTAATTCCTTATTAAACAAAGGCAACAATGCAGAGGAGTAAAATATTACATAATCACATTAAACCACCATAATTATTCTACTAATTGCTGCCATTAAGCTGAATATGATCGCTTACTAATGGAACCATACTTTTTCCTTTAAATGGCTTTGTTTTGTTTTGTTTTGACCTCACAATTTAACATTGTTTATTTTACCATATCAAAACAAATTGTATAATAAATTTGCAGTTAAATATATTAAATTAGATTTAATATATTTTTTTCTTAATTAGGCATAATGTTATTATGTCTATAATAAGCAATTACCTGTGGTTTTAATGTCATAAAAGACATAATTAATATTTTTCAGAATTTTCATTTAGTTAAACTAAAGGTTTGATTACAAAGATTTTTCATTACTGTAAAATGTAAAACTAAGATTTTATAGTCTTGAAATACCTTTTAAGAAATCTCAAATGTGTCATAAAAAGGCTTTCTCATACAAAACCATTCTTAAATAACTATAACAACATGTATTACAGTAAAACATATGACAAAGTGTAATTTAAGCAGCCTTCAGTCATTTATACATTACTATTTAGCAATTGTCCCGTGTTACCAGACCGTGTGAACACAGCTCCACCCAAGCTGCTAACAGACAAGCCTGGCAACTCATGTCCACCTCCCTGGTTAATGTTTACTTGTTTGAGTAGAAACAGAGTAAAAACAGAAAAGAAGGAACTCAAACAAAAACACAAAAGTTTTAGCTTGTTTCATGCAGCTGGAGGTGACTGTTGTACTTCCTTCTCTTGCGTAAAGGCTAAATCTGAAAGGAATTCTTTTGTTTCAGCAACAAGACAGTCTGCTATGGATGACATATCCGTTCACCAGCAGGATCTTGTAGTTAGTGCAGTAAAACAGCATAGTTTTCCCTGTACAACTAGCAGCATTTCTAATCAGACTGCAGCTCCAAACAAGCTGGACTTCACACGTTTAGGATTCACAGGGAGAGTTTTACTCAGTAATTCTTACTTACGTGCTGATGTGGGTGGAGAGCAGAGAAAAATGAGGACACAGACGTGTGCTGTTTCCCAGGAAGGCAATTTACTTTCAGTATCTTCCTGTGTCATGACTCTTAAAGAGACAGATACCCATTTTTGTGCATAGTCAGGATCTTACTCATGCTTGGATTCTACATAGTGAAGGTTGCTTTTAGATTCAGTACGATGCACAATGTCTCAAAGTGTTCTTTATTATTTATAGTTTGATAAAAGATTCCTGTTTTAGTTCAGGGCATTTCTTACATCTCATGCTTTTACTGTTCTCCCTCTTATCTTCCTATAAACCAGACCCAGTGGGTCTGCATTTGTAGCTCTCTGTGTTGGTCACATGGAAGGAAAATCTGTGTGTGTGTGTGTATGTGTGTGTGTGTATGTGAGAGAGTGTATGAGCTGGGCACAAGGTTTTGCAATGAGTAGATAATGTTTCCGGGCAGCCGAGCTGTGTGTGTTGCAGAGATAAGGCTGTTGGTCTCTTGCAAAAACACCTCCATCATCAATCATGGACTGGTAGCAGCTTGCCCTTGAAAAGCACCGAAAGCTTCCGAGTGGAAAAAGTACCGAAGTTCTTAAGAGAGAGAAACACCACAAAACAAGAAATGTCAGCGCAAGTAAAAAGAAAAAGTTTAATATTGTTTTAGCTTTCATACTTTTTCAGTTCTCAAAAAATGATGAAAATTAGAGTAAAATTAAAGAGGAAATGTAATATTTTCTTAGTTTTATATACATATACTGCCAGGAAAATGGTGCTGCAAATGGTGCTGCAATGGTGCTTCATATGAATGAAAATGAATATATAAACAGAGCTTATGCAGATCTAACAAGCTTGAAAGTCAGTGTTAAGTATTATAATCTATATTCAGTCTGAGCCTTTCTTGTCACTCCTTTAGGAAATCTTCAGGAATAGTCCGGGCTTCTAGAAAGGTTATTTCAAATATCTTCTCTGGATGTTAAACTACTCTTGAAATAATTATTTAAAAAGGCCTACTTGAAGCAACAACAATTAAGAAACATGCTCTGAACCACAAAGTCCTTGCCCACATGTCATGATCCAAAGTCAGTAAAACGAAGTATGAAAAACAAGGTAAAAGAGCTTCACAAGGCAACAAGTCACAAAAAGAGGAACAATTCCATTAAAACATGACAACACAATGAAATAAATTAACTTCTTTCATCTTGTAAATTAGACCTTTTCTGCTCTCATTTGTGTTCAAAGCCATTCAAAGTCCATCAAATGTCTTCGGGCGGAAGAGACGTGACGACTGATAATTTATCTTTTCAAACACCTTCCTACCTCTCTGGAGGTTTAGAGTCATCGTCTTTGTGCCACAGGTTGACCTCATGACCTCAAGCCAACAAAGCATCTAAAGCTACAAAATCACAATAAGAAAATAAATCAGATATGTAATAAAAATATATATAAAAGCATAATTCGCATGGTTTTAGGTTTGAACATTTAATCTGATAAAATTAAATCTGATTAGTCTGTGTTGTGCCATGAGATCCATCTTTAACATTTATACCTCTCTTTATAGCGATCTCAGCAAGTTTCATTAATCTAATCAAGTATAACCAAGTAAAAATGCTGTTTAATGAATTACTACTACTTTGTCACATAATCTATAAAATCTATCTATTTATTATTTAGGCTGCATTGTTTACAGCTATACACTTTTAGGTTATGATGAAAGAAATCTGGAAGTCAACTTAAATATTAGATAAAATTAACAAACAAGTCAGACACAATCACTAGTGGAACAAAAGTTTTTAGCATGCATTTATTGTGCAATCACAAATGGAGATGATGCTTCGTTTCTGTCCTTCCCATGGTAGCTAGCTTAAACAAGCTCATTGATTGCACCTATGTATGATTTCAGGCCTTTTTTTATTTGTTATTAGTGGAAGCTACTATTGCTAACTAGCTTCTACATTTGCTGTGATAGATTGCTAAATGCGGAGCGTTGCATAGCAACAACAGTGTCTCTTTTGGCGTGTACATGGCTGATCTTGTAAACAGAACAGCATGGACACCAAGACCTGGGATTTAAAGGGGCCATAACATGCTATATTTGCCATCTCACAGTCTATCCTCTGCACATCTATGATAATATTTTACATTTTACAACATGTGCCAAACTGTAGTTTTGCCATTCACTTGGGATTGTGAACGCCTGGGTCTGCATCTCTCCTTCTCTCCTCTGTGTCTCTGCTGCTCCCCTGCCAGAGAGGCGTTGTGTATAGTTAGCATGCAGTTACATCGCAGGTTGTGTTAGACTTTTTTGTTTTGAAAATAGTAAAACATAGGCTATCATAAAAGTCAGGTCGGAGGCTGACGAGGTAGAGAGAAAGCGCTTTTCAGACGCGCGGAGGGGAGCTGGGAAGGTGGGAAAGAATCATGCAGTTCCCCAACATTGTCCACATTTGATAAAAATAGTTTCGCAAACCACACTGAAAATAGTCTCAATCGTTTGTGCTGCATTAGTTTGAGCCACAAAAAAGTTTTGTTTGTGGTTTTACTTTTTGTTTTTAAGATTTTCAAACATATTTTAACTCATAAAATAGACATGATGTTTTAATCATCCATCCATCCATCCATCCATCCATCCATCCATCCATCCATCCATCCATCCATCCATCCATCCATCCATCCAT
>JBAMHX010000024.1:6455225-6473239 GCA_037177515.1 Pseudomugil tenellus
TCCATCCATCCATCCATCCATCCATCCATCCATCCATCCATCCATCCATCCATCCATCCATCCATCTATTCATCCATTCTTTACCGCTTAGTAGATTTTAAACTATAGATCTGAACTAAAAGCTTGCATGCATCTTGTAATCCACGGGAAGCAACATGTAGACTATACCTCATTTGAAAAATGATAGATCACTAAGTGGGGTGAATAACTATGGTAGAGGGAGGGCGTCTTGCTGGAAAACCTGAATATTGCAGGCCTTCTAGTGTTAATTGGAGAAATCCTGCAGCATCCGCTTATTCTGCATTAGCTGAGCCGGTTTGCGTCCCGCCACAGACTCGCTAAAGCTTCCTGTCACATGTGTTCACCTGTTACCTAGTGGTCAGAGGTTCGAATTGTAATCAGTTGAACAACCTTCAGATTTTTCCGTCGCCGCTTTAAAAAAAAAAGGGTCAACAATGGGAAATATTCAGTTAATGCGCCCTCTGAGTTACGCGTGTAACATGCACACTTCCTGGATGAGATGGCGTGCTAAAGTTTTCAGGTAGGGGAGGGGGGAGTCTCCACCGTGCAGCGTTGGAGCGGTGGTGTCAGTCGTTTGCTCTGCTTAAGCTGCACTTTTCTTTTTAAAGAGATGAAACTACAAAAACGCATGGATGAAAAATAAAACTACCTCCGGGATTGTTTTACAATTTAGGTACAATTAAAACTAATAGAAGGTTAAAAGCTCATAAAAGTCCATTTTGCATAATATGGCCCCTTTAAGTGAAAAAAAAAAAACTCATTTACCTGAGACGCAGGCATTTACTGGAACCAAAACAGTAAACAAGCTGGAAGACGAGAGTTTCCTCTGAAGAACCCTACACAGGTCTGAGATGTGCTGTTATCACATGCACATCATGGAATGGGAGTGTTTCTAGGAAAACCAGTTAGCGACAGGGCTAACAGTTCAAGTTAAACTGTTCTCACTCATGGTTAAAAACTTCAGAATCAGGTATAGCTCCTTGAATTTTACTGCACTAACAATGATTCAGTGTAACAGATTGTAACCAGTATATCCACTCACACTTCCAGTAGCAGGCTGACATGAAGATGTGCAAATCCTCATAAATGCATTCAAACCAAAGAGGCTAAAAAGCACATTTAAACTGTGTTGGTTCAGTTTAAATAATGTATGGAAGCTGCTCATGTTGTGTCATCCTTCAGTCTTGTAGTCACTGTATTTAACTGTAATAATGTGACTTCTTTAGGCCATAATTCAGGTTACAGTGGAGAAATACTCCAAATTATTGTAATGCTTTGTCCTCATAATGCACTGCAAAATAAAGCTAAACTAAAAAAATGAACATTACATCAATTTCATGTCAAGCTGTATGAACCTTGTTTATGTAAAAATCAGTTTTATAACATTTTAACTCGTCTTTTACCTTTTTCTGCAGATGCAACATAACAAATGGAAGTAATTATTTGCAGCAAGCAGCTAACTGTGTTTGAAAGGGCTTTTTTTTAACTTAGTAGTCTTATGATACAACACCGGATCATATGTTGAAGATGTTTTTATCCCACTGAAGTTTAATTGTTCAGCTTTTGAATAACCTGTAAATAGAAAAACACATTTTCTTAAAATAGGCATAATCAGGTATTGGACAAGAATGAAGATGAGTAAACAAGCAGCCAATGTCTTTAAAAAACAGACTGCTCAAAAGCACTTTAAAAAATTAGAGGAAAGTTTGGCTTCTCACTTAAGGTTTTTGGAAGTACTGGTGGTGCAATAAAAGGCTGGAAGTACTTTTAAACGACTATAGTAAGAAAATAATAATAAAAAAAGAATCCCTGGAGAGCCCCAGAGCTAGAGGCAGTGTAATGCTGCATCTTTACATCCTTCATCCTTCTTTTAAACATCTATAAAAACACACAGATTCTCCTTTTCAGCTGGAGTTTTTAGTCTGACGCTGTTTGGCTTGTTTTGTTCTGTTCACTAATGTTCATATAGGTTTTCTAATAAGCTGCAGCACATAACCTGCTTTACATTTGTGGCCTAATTTGTCAACAGCAGTTGATGTCAGCAGTTTCCCTCTCAGTCCTTCGAATGCTTCAGTCTCTTTTTCTCCCTGTTGGATTACTAAGCGTGTAGCACATAAAACTGGTTAGATACACCAATCAGGAGGTTTGACCGCATCCGTCAGGATCCTGCTGCATTACTGGACACTTTCTAAGAGGCGTCCATGTTCGCTTTTATGTTAAGATGAATTACAGACATGGGGATGATGTGATTTCAAGGCTTGTTCCACTCCTCTTTTCTTCTCCTCCCAAACTGTCCTTCTTATCCTCACTGTCCTCTCTGACCCAAATCCTTCTCACTTCATCCAAAACTTATTCTTTTATCTTCATCACCACTCACTACCCCTCCTCCCCTCTTCCTCTCTTCCATGCAGTGCCTCTGTCCTGCTCTGAGGGCTTCACAGAGCTGGGATACTACAACGGCACTGTGTCCCAGACAGACTCAGGCGCCCCCTGTCTGAAGTGGACTGAGTTTCCAGACTATGTCATGCAGTATCCGGGCCGTGGGCTGGGGGATCACAGCTTCTGCAGGAACCCGGACCGTGAATCCAACCCGTGGTGCTTCTTCAGACAGAACTCAGGAGCCATCGGCTGGGCGTACTGCGACTGCCATCAGGGTACGTACGCACATGTCCGGAGAACTGGGGGGCTTATAGTTATCTCAGCATGTATGCTTGACTACAATCATTCTCCAGGTGCGACTCGTCTGGTTGGCAGTTCCTCCTCTGGGAGTGGGCGGGTTGAGGTTTACCTGAATGGCCAGTGGGGGGCGGTGTGCAACTCTCACTGGACAGACAGAGATGCCAGCGTGATCTGCAGGCAGCTGGGTTTGGGGTGAGAGAAGAAAAAAATCAGGGCAACATTGCAGTGATGCATGACTTCTCCTAAAGATTCACTCTTACTGGTTTGTTTTTAGGGAAATCGGCACTGCTCTGCAGCACTCCCAGTTTGGCTCCGGCTCCGGCCTCTTCCACTATGAGCGACTGGGTTGCCGTGGGGATGAGGACACCTTGAGTAAGTGCAGAAGTAGGACGTTCGTCACAGGTGACTGCAGCCATGGCAACGAGGCTGCAGTTTCGTGCACGGCAAGAGAAGGTCAGTGTAACTTCCTCATCGCCATGGCAACCACACTTGATTGTGTCCACCATGCATCTTTATTTTGTTTTTTAATCACGATGCTTCCCCACTCGGTTGATGCTTTTGGTTACAGCCAGGTTCATTGAAGATGTCGAGCTGCAGGTGTCTTTCTTTGTCTCCTCTCAGGCAGCGGGCCTCCACTGAGACTGGTCGGAGGAGAGGAAGACTTTGAAGGTCGTGTGGAGGTTTTTCATGCAGGACGGTGGGGTTCTGTCTGTGATGACCAGTGGGACGACAGAGATGCTGAGGTGGTGTGCCGACAGCTTGGCTTTGGGTACGTTACCAGCTTCATCACCAGTAGGTGGAATGACGTTTTGGCGTGAAGTTAAAAATTTCACAGTGAAGAATAATTTGTTCCTGAAACAAATGACACATGATGATTTTCTTGATGATTTTTGACCACTTTTTGCTTCCTGGATTTAATTGGGTCTGAATATGGGAATATGGGTCTGGGTTTGAATATGTAGTCTGCATGAATCCCAGTGTGTGTGTGTGTGTGTGTGTGTGTGTGTGTGTGGGAGGGGGGGGCGGGGTCTATTTTTTTGGAGATGGAATTGGCTTTTATTAAGCAATTTGCATTGAATTTCATGTAAGAAAAGTTTAAAGTTTAATTTGGTTAAACGATAGATGGACTGAAAATTTGTCCAGTCTTGTTTCAAACTGTTTCTATTTAAAACTTTACTAAGTTTATTTAACTAACGGTTCCTGGTTTGTTCTGCCCCACATGTTTGATCTGATATGAAAGAAAACCATTTTTGCCAAGACTTGTGCTCACGTCTGTGTGCTTAAGAGTGAATTGAGGGCAATTAGATGTTTTCATGTTGCAACAAAATGCTTTGTAGTTAAATTAATATCACCATGTAACCATCATTTTAAGGCAGAGATGAAGTACAGTGCACACTTCCATGTCACGACCATTTTCCTGTAGTATTAATGTTTATCCTGCAACCCTGAGTTGGATTCAGCAGGTAGAAAATAAATGAATAAACAAGTTAAGGTTGATGCAACAGTGCAGAAAGTGGAGAGACCGTCACAGGATTGACATTAGAGGTCATTTATAATAATGTAGTTCTGCTGATTTTACTCCAAATCTGTTTATGTCCAAAGAACTTCCAGTTCCTACAACATGAGGAAGGCAGAAGCCGATACGCGTTGGTGTATTTTTAGTTCTCAGCCCATCACAATGAAGGCCTTTTTACTTTATATTCACTTTGAGTGCCTGGACTTGGATTTTTTGCCACTTTTTTTGGTAATTAATCTGTTTTCTGCTCAAACTTCCAGTCTGTATTTTAAGTCTAATTCCGAGTAAATGTAGTGATTTATCAGATGCCCTTGATGATGATTTGGAGATGTTCAGTCTCCAGACTAACAGCATAGTTGTTTCACTCAGTAGGAATCTAGCAAAACACATTGCATTTAAAACTGTGCAGGTGTTACTGTGTCAAACAGTGATGAAGCTCAACAAACTCTCCTTCATGTTCAACACAGGGTTTCAGAAGCTCCAAGGGACACCTCGCCATCTGTGTTGGTTGTAAATGATACATGACCTGACAGTGATGCGCATGTTTTCCACACAGCTGCATGTCACTGACTGTCGAGATAAAATGAAGCTAAAATCACTTGTTTTATCCCCACATTGTTTGGATTTTGTTGTTTTATCTGCAGAGTTTCTCTTTTAAGCTTTGACGCTTCATGTTGGCAGATATTTGCAACCTTCTGGTGGAGATGTTTTAACAGTAGTGGATGAAGCGCTCACATTTTATGCAACAAAAAAACTGTGGAAACATGCTTTTGCAAGTCATTTGTAGTGCTTTCATGTAGATAGAAACATGCAAATGAGAAAAAAGTACTTTTGTTACTAAAAGGTTTGGGTTTTAATGAACACTTAGTGCACACTTGTAACTGTTGCATTATTCATTGTAATTTGACTGAATTAAGAGTTTTTTCCTAATTTGTCTTCTCTGGTTAAATAAAACCTAAATAAAAATATTAAAATTTAATTATCAGTTAAAAATTTAGTGTAAAAGGATGTTTTGACTTGTGCAGCCACTTAAATGTCCCTGATTATACGACATAACCTTCCCACAGGTCATGCAGGCGACTGCATTTGATAAGCAAAAGATTATGTCCATTAAAATAAAGGACACAAAGTAAAAATGAAGTGTTTTACCTCAATCTCTCATGATTATTTATTTCATGACACTGAATTAATTATTTTCAGATAACTGACTAATCAACCTATTGCCACAAATGTACCTGAAAATCACATTTCATCTGTTGTTCACGTGAATGTAACTGAAGATGTGCATGGTTGTTTGCTGCTATGATGGACAATGAACATTCTCTCTTCAGATTCTTAAACATTTCATATATTCAGACTTTTTTCTTTTTACTTAGGATTTAATTTAAACTCTTTGGCCTGTTATGGCAGCCTTGAGACTTTTTTCAAAGATCCAAGGAGCTCAGCAAAAATGTTGTAGATGTTTCTTAAATTCCTCTTTTCAGAAACATACAAATTAAAGATCAGGTCCAGATTCTAGATCAGTCACTAAATGAATTTCTGTAGTTTTGTAACGATGCAAAATTATTTGGCATTTCCAAATAATCATCCTTCTCACTAGGATTATTTTCTGCATCCCTGCCACTCCCATCTGTTGCCATCTCTGTGTTATAAATGCATTTTTTTCTTTTCTTTAATTTCCAGCTCATCCAGTGTTTTCCAGTGATGGCATACAAGCCATCATGCATTTTTCTGAATGGATAAAACAAAAACCCTTTTGTTAATATAAATCTAACAATAGATGCTAGATTAATCTTCTATAATAAATCATGTAAGAATTTGTTTTAAACTAAATATTTGACCTTTGATTTTTCCCAAAGCATTTCTTCTTTATTTTTAAGTGTGATTTTAAAAAAAACACTAAATTCATTTGTACATCTGTACCCCTGGAGAATCGTATGCCTTTAAACCCAAATCATTGTCATGAGAACCGCAAAACCTTGGATTTTCTAATTCAAAAAAAGTTTTTTCCCTGGTTCTGAACCTCTTTGAGATTGGAAACGATCTTTACACATTGTGTGTGTGTATGTGTGTGTTGCAGGGGTGTAGCGAAGGCATGGTCCTGGGCTCATTTCGGCCAGGGTGCAGGTCCCATCCTGCTGGATGCTGTGAAGTGCACAGGAAACGAGCTCTTCCTGGATCAGTGTCCCCATGGTGAATGGGAACAGCACAACTGTGACCACATGGAGGACGCTGGGGTCTCCTGCAGTCCTTATACAGGTACAACACACACACACACACACACACACAAGAGCTTCTGTGTTCCCTGCTAAGCTTAAAGCTATTTATATCTACTGTACATCAATAAATCATTACCCTGTGAAGCGCCAGCATCCTGTTTGACACAAGCAGGATTTGCATTTATAGGAGCTGAACGGTAACAAATAAATTCCTGGAACAAAACTCAGATCAATAATTGATCTGAAAATGATGCGATCACTGGGGGCAGTCAAGTCTCGCCTCATGACTCCAGAGACTACTGTGAAACTTTCAGATGGTGTGGTGCGTCTGGTTGGAGGAGACAGTCCCTGGGAGGGAAGAGTGGAGGTGCTTCACAACGGAGACTGGGGCACGGTGTGTGACGACCACTGGACCCAGCAGCATGCAGAAGTGGTCTGCAGACAGCTGGGCTACAGGTAAGAATACTAAAGCATCTGTAGCGACGCTTTCGCTTGAAGCCACTGAGGACCGAGACATTCTCCATAAACTCAACTCGCATCAGGTCTCACTCAGTTCACTTATGAACAAAAGATATGCAAGATCAGTCTGTTATATTTACTTAGTAAAAAAACAGCACTTGGGTAAAAAAAATGTAATGTCAAGAAAACCAGGAGAAAGTTCTGAGACTTTACTCACAGAAATCCAGGGACCAAAAGGCGTCAAAAACACACCTAGTCAGCTTCGTCATCTCCACGCTGTAGCACTTTAATGTTTAATGTAAAGCACTTTGGGTTGTCTTGATAATGAAAAATAAGCTTACGCTGCCTTGGAAACATATCAAACTCCCAGGATTTGTCCCTACGGAGATAAAATAAAATAAATCTATTAAAATAAAAATAAAACTATTACTAAAGTGAAGAACAACACAGGTGAAATGAATTGGAGCAAAATGGGATCAAGGCAGCTTGGAAAACTGTTATCCTTCCACTAAACTGTGTCCTGTTTTGATACCTTGTATTTTTCTATATTTATTTAGATTTATTGTTTACTTAATTTAATGTATTTTGCTGGAATGTGAAATAAATAATAATAATGATCATTTTATATTATTATTATTATTATTATTATTATTATCAGTAATAATAATAATCATAATAATATCAATGATAATAAATTCAAGATGCAGCTTTAAACATGTCAATTATTCAGCCAAGACCATAAACACTTTGCTGTAAACATTTTCCATAGTAGTAAAATAGTTACTTACTTACTTTGTGCAAGGTGTCAAACTATCACACAAGATCAAAACTTAGGAAAAGTACTGAATTTCTAATTGTGTGCCTGTTTTCCTTTGAAGCCCTGTGAGAATGAATTTTACGTATGTTTTCCTGTCAAAGGGTGAGGAGTCTGTTTTGTGATTGAGCAGAGTGTACATTTACTGAATGAGAGTAAAGTGAAATCAAACACGGTTTTAATGAACAAGGAGTGAGGAGTGAGACAATACATGAAGGACAAGACAGACAAAATACACGGTTGCAATCGGGAGGATCACTTGAAAGATCTCTTCCTTACAGAAGTCCGAAGTGATTCTGAGCAGTCTCTCAGAAACACCTTCGTTTAAAGCTGGTTACGTCACAGAAGACAGAGACAATATTCTGAAATAGACAAATAAGGAATCAGTCAAATCTAAATATTTTCCCTGTCGGGAAAGACACAACTCAGACAGATTGTTTCATAAAGTCAGGATGACATCAGCTTAGGAGCAAAACTGAAGGATGGTCAGACCTTTCAGCGGGTCAAACATAAACACGTCATCTGGTCTTTGGATCAGGTAAAAACAACTGCAGATGAACAACAGGATGTGACACATTAAAACGAGTCATTTCTAAACAAACATTTAGAAATAAATTTAACAATAACTAAATTAGTCATTGATGATTTTGACCTGCATGCTTCATAATATTCTCAGTTATCTTGCATTTATTTAGTGCTTCAGTCACTTTTCCCATGTGAACCCTTTTGTCTTCACCTTCAGGGGTCATGCTGAGGTTGTACCGGATGGGACGTTTGGCGAGGGCGTTGGTCTGATCCTACTGGACGACGTCCAGTGTGAAGGATCCGAAACGTCCCTGCTGGACTGCCAACATGGGATCTGGGGACGGACCGACTGCTCCCACACTGAGGATGTCGGTGTTCGTTGCAGAGGAAGATCCAGCCAAGAGACCAATGAGGTGCCAGTTATCGCACCTTCCACAGGTGAGACAAGATCATGACCAGTAGCTTAAAGCGAGGTTGCAATCAGGACAGTTCAACCGGTTTTTCTCACTTCCTTTTTAACTATTTCTTTTTATTTACCTGAGGAAAAAATCTGTCTATAGGGACCTGAAAGTTGGGGAAATAGGCTCGGGAAATATTTATTAAATAAATCAAAGATTATGGCTGCACATTTATTTGTTCACATATGTCTTTATGGCATATTTTTCTCAGTGAGAGTGCTGGCGTAAGACTGTCTGATCCGTTTCAGTGTGAAATGTTTACTTCGCTGAAAATGAAGCATAGTTCACTGTCTGGTCACTCCAGGGGTCCTGCTTCTCCCGTCAGCATGTTCAGACTACCAGAATAAGAATAGAAGCTGCGTAAAGACAGGGCAGGTGACATTTAACATTGTCAGGGGACGCATAACTTATCTGTCACTGGAGAGCAGGCTGTGTGGATGCTCAGACATGAATATGAATGAGTTTTCTTCCTGCCAGGTCCCCTGGTTCGTCTCGTGGGTGGCAGCAGCAGGAAAGAAGGTCGAGTTGAGGTGTATCTCCATGGCGACTGGGGGAGTATTTGCGATTCGGGTTGGAACGACTTGAATGCAGCGGTGGTGTGCAGACAGCTTGGACACAGGTTCATGATTGCATTTGTGTGAATAACAATTTAAACTAAAAAAAGAGAAAAAAACAGTGCAAGAAATGATCTTTTTCTCATTTTTCTCTTCATCAGCGGTGGAGCGCTAGCAGCTGGAGGGTTCGGTCAAGGAAAAGGTCCCATCCATCTGGACCAGGTGAGGTGCACAGGAAAGGAGGAGTTCCTGGGAGAGTGTCCCTCTTTGGGTCAGGGCCCCCAGGGCTGCAGACGCACTGAGGATGCAGGTGTGAGATGCGACGTCACGCCGCACGAATCAGCAGCAAAGGCCAAACCTGAGGAGCTGAGCTGCGGGTTAAGGAAACTGCTGGAGGAGGAAGGCAAGAGGAGGAACCAAGGAGAGGGAAACCTGCTCAGGTAGGATGAAATACAGCCAAAGTTTCCTCAACCGGCGCGGTATGACATCAGGACAGGATGCATCCTGAGGTCATGACCTTTTATCTGCACTTGATTTGAGATCAATAAGACAAATAGTTCCAGGAATATAGCCAAAAATTGGATTTTTTTTTGGAAATAAAGCGTCACCTGATGGGGAAACCATAAATCCGATAATTATAAAATTTGATACAGATCGTCCTCTTGGGCCCTAAACAGATATCAAATTCAAATTGTGAAAACTGTTCAGTTATCGTGCTCACACGAAGGATATCCGGCGGATATCCGGCACAGTTGTGATGACACCGAAACACTTTGCGTTCGGGGATACAATTAAACCTGAGCCTCGGTATAAAATTGAGGTTCTGGCAAAGTCTGTGAGAAACATTTTATGAACTGAAGCAAGAGAAACACGATGTAATATGTTTGTAATGCTTCTCAGGACTTCGTGGCCGTGGCAGGTGTCAGTGTGGCTTCAGTCCCAAGACAAAGCTGGTGGCCCCCTCTGCAGCGGCACGTTGATCAGCCCCTGCTGGGTCCTGACGTCTGCATTCTGCCTCAGCAGGTAGGAACCAGAGCTAAACTCTGAATGACAGGGCGCATCTTCAGCCAGACCACTTCACACCACACACACGTTTTCCCACCTTCAGCTCCTTCTATCTCCATGCTGCAGGTTTGGCAGTGACCCATCCAAGTACGTGGTGCGCGTCGGGGGTTCGGAGCAGGTGCTCACCCCGGAGCGGGTGGTTGTTCACAGAAAGTTCAAGGGGCAGAATGGAGGCCATGATGTTGCTTTGCTTAAGCTGCCAAGCGCCAAAGGTCACTGCCTGACTTTTGACCCTGACACTAATGCAGCATGTCTCCCTGCTGCTGACACCACAACAGAGGCAAAGACTCCATCTTCATGTGTTGTTATGGTTACTACAAGCTGGACAGGACCAGGTTTGTGTTTTCTTTCTGCTGCAGAGTTCACAAAAGATCATCTGTAATGTGTGAAAGAGGTCACAAACAGCTAACAGCCCGTTTCAGAGCAGCTTCATCTGGTTCGCTATGAATTGTTTGGTCTGACATGTTTGGTCTGACATGAATTAAGAGGAATTTTTTTAATATTAGAGGTTAAAACTCAAGTAAGGCAACAACAAACAAACACCATCATTGTAAATTTGTGTTTTTAGTGTAATTATACCTTTTTAGAACCCTTTAATGATGGGTTTAGAACTCTTTATATTATTGGTTTTGTCTAACTAACAATAAAAACCCAAACACTTCAATAATTGTAGCTTTTCAATAAGAAGTAGCAGGAAATACATGTTCAGTTCCCCTCGCTGTGGCTCTGGTGCCATCATGTGGTTGATGTTTAAGGTTACAAAAGATGCTGCAAATGATTTTTATATAAATTTGCACTTAATTTTTTTATCCTTTAAAGTAAATTTTACATCGCTTTGTGCAGCCTTCTGCCAGGACAAGTCATGAATTTAAATACATTTTGTACAATATTACCAAAGTGATATTTTATAGAAGCAAATTTTTAATTAAATTAATTCAAATTCCTCTTCAAGTGGAATATTTTAGGTAGATGAAGACTCTCTCCACTCTCCTGTTTTAATCCTCAGGGTAATTTCTTTTTAGATTTTACTACTTAATGACCTTTTAAGCTCATGATTATGTTATAAAAGAGCACAGTACGGAGCCAGAGAGCTCACACTAAACCAGGGGTGCCCAAAGTGAGGCCCGAGGGCCAAAACGGGTCACTTGCTCTTGGCCTGCTGGTCAATTTTTATATTTAAAACCCTACAGATCTTGATGAAAAGACATTTTAGCGCTTGATGATGGAGAATAATAACAATATCACTTACTTATGTCTGTTACGTTCCTAGCAATTTATAAATATAGGGCTGTATTTTTCCTGATAACATAACAGTTTTAGCTATTGATCAATAACTAAAATAACTTTTTACATTTACTTGTGATTTTTCCTTAAAGCTCTTGGCCGTGGCTCACTGGATCATTTTAAATTTGGCCCTCGGAGGCAAAAAGTTTAGGCACCCCTGCGCTTAAGTGAGAGGAAAATACCTAACTGTCCATTTTATTCTCAAATATTTACATTTCTCTTTCTGTCTCACGGACAGTTTGAAGGTTTAAAAATCTCTGTTTTAGTTCCAGTCTTGTTTTTGCTGAAACGTTCCAAATTTCAGCAGATTGTAACAGATTTCCTGCAACACATATGGTCTCCATAAACTCTACACTTCAGTGAAATCCGACTCTTTCCCTTGCTAAGAAATGATTTAGTCATGCAATTTTAATAAGTTGGAATAATTTAAACACAATTATTATGAACTGGACTTACAGTCAGTAAGATTTACTTGGATTATAATTCTCTTAATCTAAGTTTTAAAAACGCCTTGAGATGAGTTTGAATTGATGCTATACATACAGAACTGGTGTGATCACATTTTTCATTTAGATTTTTGCTTTTTTTTTGCATTTCTGGCTACTAAACAATACACAAATGTCAATTCAAAGTCATATATCAGGGGTAAAGACTAGTAGCATCATTATTTATGTCTTCCACTAAGTGGTTTGTAAAAACGTTAGATGATTAAGTGTTATTAGGGAAAAGAGGAAGAGTCTGTTCAGCTTCATCTGGAGTTTAGGTTAGGAGGAGAAACAAAGGAAAGAGGTTGGATAGGATTAATGCAGGATTAAAGGATGGTCAGATCTTTCAGCTGGATACTAATTAAGAGTGAGGCAAATAACTAAGATGTGAAATTCCCTGGAAAAAACCCACAATGGCTTCCCGAATGCTAAACTTTCCCAAATGCTAAACTTTTAGATATAATGAGGCCCCAGAACTAAATTCCAGGATTGTGCTTATTACGTCCTATGAATTGTGACCTAAAGTGTTGGATGATCCGTTACGCATCTAAGGTTTCTACATTTCTAACAATTTTTCATTTCTCCTAGACTCTGTTATTGCTTCCTGGGTCCCTGTGATGTCGTCATGGCAATGTAAGAAGCGCTATGGCAACAGCTTCTCCACTCATGGCACCCTATGCGCTGGCAGTCCTCCAGACACTAGTCTCCTCCATGGCGACAGTTGCCAAGGCAACTCCGGAGGTGGACTGGTGTGTCAGGAAGAGGCAGGTCGATGGGTGCTTACCGGGGTTGTTGCCGGGGGTTACGACTGTGCCGATCCTTCCTCTCCGGCTCTGTACACGAGAGTCAGTCGCTTCAAAAGCTGGATCGACGAGGTCATTGACATACAAGGACGTCCAGCGGAGGCGAACACACACACGCAAAATGACCTGACGCACACACAAGAGGAGCACGCACAAACCGGGGGCAAAGATCAACACTTCCACGTGCACAGCCAGCTCAAACACATTCACAACGACATCAGTGAGGTTAAACAGAAACACACACACGCTCATTCACACAGCAAAAGCACACACACTTTCTACACAGAAGACGCCAACACAAACAAACAAATCGAGGTCTGACTGACGCCGTTGCCATTGGTTACCACCTGTGCCATGTGACCACTGAGGAAGGAAGAGATGCTTCCAGCTTAAAGTCTCATTCAGATCTGAACGTGGTGATGTGAATTCCATGTGTTTGCTAGTTAATGGTGAGTCCAGCGGTGTGTGACAGAGATGGGGACGCTTTATTGTACATGTGTGGCATAACGGAGACTAACGGGAAGGTTAGAGTGAAAGATGAGCAGATTTATCAGCATGCAGTGATACTAAACAGCCCCAAAAGTTTAAAATGTAAAAAAAAAAAAATCAGCACAGCATGCATTAAAAGGACAAAAGCAAATGCGTTAAATATCTGAGGGACATTTTGAAAAAGGTCACCCAAGAATCTATGCTAATCCCACCTATTTACATTTCTGCAACTAACTAACCCGCACACATCTAGTATTTGGCTGATTGTGGATCATCTGGCCCTCTAACATGTCTGATGTAGATCCTGCAGCAGGTGGGGGTCGTCCTAAGTGGTTTTTTTTAATTAATGCGGGTTTATTTTTTGTGCTGTCGTTCATTTAGGAGCCACATGTAATCTACTTTACCGAGGACCATACCACTGTATTTGCATGTCACACAGACCAATAAAACCAGGAGGAAATCCAAACATTATTGGAAACCCACCAGAAATATGTACATATATATATTTATAAATAACAATTTATTATGAATTCCCCCAAAATCTACTTCTAATGAGAAGATATCCTGGTTTTCAAGTGAAATATAGTCACTTTCTGCAATCCATGACAAATAAAAGTACAATCCTCACATCATTTAATTGCATCCCCACATGAGAAGAAGAGAAAGACCACCTGCTGTTGCACAGCGTGATGTCTGGTTTCATAGATTGTTTAAATGTTCTCTGCTTTTGCAGTTATGGTGCAAAAACATTGGTATGGTCCTTTAAACTTGTACAATTCCCTCCTGAAGCCATTGGAAGCTGACTGTCAGGTCATAAATATCTTTTTGTACTACTCCGGATAGATACAGTAGATAGTTGCTCAGATAGATGGTTAGATAGCTGCGATACCTCAGAATAAATAGTAAGTGTTTTAGATAACTGACCTGGTGAAGATAAATTTCATCTGTTCTGTAGTTTTCTGAGCAAATAAGTGATCAAACCAGAAGATGGCGACATTGCTCTATTTTCACAGGTCCAACAGCGGAGGCCTGTTGGTTGTTTTTATACTGTTGCTGTTTGTGTATGGACTTGTGCTGGATGTGCTGTGAACCATTGTGTCGTGAAGCATCTTGTAACCTGTTCCTGCTTGTTGTACTGATCCTGTACATAAACTCAAGCCCGTCCTTTCCCAGGCTCGATGTTTGACCACGTATAACTCCTGGTTAAGATTTTGCACTTGCCGTTCTTGGAGGATTTTTATTTAGTTGTGTTATTCTGTTAAAAACACACAGAGAGGATGCGTAAGTATTTAATTCATTAGCAATCATCCCTAAAAAAAACAGAACATTACTGTAACTCAGATATGAAATAATACAGAATTATGAGGGAAAATAAAAGAATTATGAGCTAATACAAAACCATCTACGTGCTTTGTTGCACTTTTTTCCTTTCTTTAATGACGGCTTTATTGCTTTGACTTATCAAAAACATTCTTCATCAATCAGGTACTAACTTCCTCAATAACAGTCCACATGCAGAATACACTTTCTGGACTTAATGCTTTATAATCCTGAAAAATAACCTCAGTATCGATAGACCTCCATCCTGTTATCCAAGTGAGATAAGTGTATGAAACTGCGCAGCTACTGTAAAATACAATCTCCTCGTGTCATTTGTGGAAATCAAGCATTAGTTTTAATGTTTTATTGGACCTGCATTAAAGCTTTTATCAGCATCCTGTATGTTTTACATTCTTTATTAATTGCTAAATATAACTTTCATCCTGCTTACGACAGTTCAGCTGCAACCTTTTCTTCTCTTTAGCAGAGCGATGCTTTATATTTTGCTTCATCTCCATCAGCTGCTTTCTAACCCGTCTCAGACATTGACCCCTGACCCGTCTTCCTCGTTCCACCTTGACAACTTTCCGCATTTTATATGTACAGATTCTGGACCCAGCTGATTAGAAAGAGCCAACATGGTTCTGGCACGCTTGAGTTAAATGACCTTCTTGAGGGAGTCGAGAGCTCTTGTTAGGCTCGTGTTTCTTGTCCATCAGATTCAACAGCTGATTCACAGCAAACACTTTGAGCTACGGATTAATATGCATTAAAAAAAACTTTGTCCAGGAATTTGGTTCAAAAGTAAAACATGATTATCGTTTATTTAAAAAAAAAAAAGTATGTCTAAAAGAAAGCTTTTTCTCATTTCTATGATTTTTATTGCTGATTTTTTTTAAAGAATTAAAACAGGAAATGAGCTGCAATGGACTGGTGACCCATCCAGGTGTTCCCTGCCTCTCACCTGCTCTTGCTGGGATACGCTGCAGCTTCCCTGCGACACTGAATTAGACCAAACCACAAAGAAAATGAATGCATGAATGAAGTCCTCTGGGGAATAATAAATCTGTTATATTTAGCCAATTCTTGTAAATACTGTACGTCTCCATGAGGACGGCGTTAGGCTGTGTTGGACATGTCCATTCTCCGTCTGTGTACTGTGCTAAATCATGGTGGAGTATTAAAGCATATACCTGGTGAAAACAATTTTGCATCGCTGTGGTCTCTTTTTCAGGATGCTCATTTGGCCCAAATGCAAACACGGTTTGAACAGAAAGTATTTATTTTCCTGAGAGCTGAGATCTCTCAATGCTGGGATGCCCTGAACTGGACCAGGAAAACCAATTAGGGATTTGTGGAGGAGCCACTGAAACAATTAGTGGAACCATATGAGCAAAAATGTCCCATTTTGTTGCCTCTTATACTAACAAACCTACTCAAATCACATGGATTGTAAATGTCGGGGTAAAAACAGACTTCGTACAAGCCTTTTATTGCCTTCAAAGTAATTGAAAAGTAAATCTGCTTAGCCGCTGCTCTCAGCCGCCCATGAGCATGTTAATCGCTTCTTTTGTTCTTCTCTGAAAACAGCAGCATCACAGGACACCCTGGGAGCGAATCAGCCAGCGTTTACTGAAAACCGTACAAATGATTATTCATAATGAGGTGGCCGCTTGGCATTCGGCTGATTAGGAATTCCGACTAAATAAATGGCAGTGATTCATATAAAACAGATTGTGGTGGGTAATATAAAATATTAACGGTGGAGAGTGATTTTTATGACAAATGCTCCACACGGAGAACATCTGTGGCTTCTTCGGTCGGTGAGTAGTTTACTCACATTCTTAAAAATGAATTATTGATTAAGGAAACATTTATGGGTGCCATTAGATCCACTCTTCTTAAAGAACCTTTATGGTTTCTTTTCCCTTTTATTTCACATAATAATTGAACTAACTGCATTCTTGTGCTCAGTGTGGAAAAGCCCACACTTTAGAGGTATGTCTCGTGGAATTAATACCACAAAATATGGGTTTATATTGTAGATAAGTATATCATCTTTAGAAGCAAAAGAGTAGATAAATTATTAGATAAAAATAGTACATTATTATAACTAAAACAACATTGATTTTAACCTGGTTCGATGTATTCTTATATTAGCAGAAACATCAGTACCATTTCAAATATTTACAACACAAACTAGTTATGTTGAGTCCTGAGTTGTGTCTCAGGTTTAGATCGCAAACAGATTATTTCAGGTCCTTGAGATCTACCATCCTGCAACTTTTAGCTCCAACACACCTGAATCAAATGGCGGAATTCCCACATCTGCTAACAAACCAGTCATTTGTTTCAGGAACGCATGTAAAAGTTTACCGGGTGGTAGATTTTGAGGACCAGATTTGGGCACCGCTGGATTTATTCTGTAATGTTCTAAAGTCACCCTTTTTTTGATACATTACCTGTAAAAAGGACATAGGTCCAGAAATCTAAAAAAACATGCAAACACATATGGAAATGCAATTAACAATAGTGAAAGCGTGCTTGTACAAGCACCATTTCACCATACGAGTGCTTTATTAAGGCAGAAAGTCTTAATAAAGCACTGCAGACATTTATTCTTCAGTACTGCTTAAACCCACTTAGTTTTCTTCTAATTTTTTAATCTAAAGTGTCTCCTTTGGATTTTCTCTGCATTTTTATTCTTTTCCATTTAACATGTTCTCCTCTAAACCGGCGAAGATGTGATCATCTCACATTACTTGCATTAGTAAAAGGTTCTTCGGTGATGCTGGGCTCTGACGACGACTCATGTCTGTATTAGACCAGTTCTTGTGTCATTTGGTATACTTCATCCTTTTCTCCTACTTTCTATTTCCTTACGAATGACTTCTTGGCAGTCACCATGGAGACAAATTATGACAAGGCTTCAGTGAAATGTAGGTGTATCAGTTGTTTATCTAAAGTTTTTGCTAGATTTTCTTGACATAATTTTCAGATTCAAATGTTTATTTATTTAAACCTGACACCTTTGCTGTCTTTGACACAAGGCGCCTCTTTCCAGCAGCTGCTCGGAGAAACTCTGTTCCCTGTGAATAAACAGGAACAAAACTGTATAAAATAATGGGCTCCTTCTATTGTTCTAGACTTGCCCAATTTCAGGAACACTGAACAAGCAGAAATTTTCCGTGGTGTCATCAAACGCCTCCTTGAATACCCATGTAGAGGAAATTCATGTATTAGCTAAATTACCTTGCTCTTAATTAATGTCTAGCTAAAAGGTTTGACTATAAGGCTCCTAAACTGATGTCATTCTGACCTTT
>JBAMHX010000024.1:6478810-6504539 GCA_037177515.1 Pseudomugil tenellus
CCCCCCCCCCCCCCCCCCCCCCCCCCCCCCCCCCCCCCCCCCCCCCCCCCCCCCCCCCCCCCCCCCCCCTTCCTCTTTCTCTCGTTAATCTACTCCATCTTTTTTTTATTCCCCATCTTTATAAACAGTCATATGGCCATGGGACCGGAGTAGGTTGCCGAGGGGAGTGTGTATCAGAAGTGAGCTACCAATATCTTAAGGAAGTATTTTTAAAGTGGGGAATTTAAACTACTCAAGAGTCACAGAGTCCATTGGGGGGGGGTCCCCAAAATGCACAGGATGAGTGTCTCGTAGATAGATGTACATATATTACACTTTTCTACATATATCTATACATACACTGTATTTACACAGTGATTATAAACAAACCAGGCCCTTGCAGTAAGCAGAGAAACAGTGGGGGGGAGAGAGAAGATGCTTAAAAAGGGGGGGTTAATGAGGAAGAGGCAGCGGGCAAACATGCAAAACGCAGACTCCTTTCCCGACCCACCGTCTCCCTCCTCTGCATATGCACACATACAACAGGCAAATTTAGCTTTTATTTCTACAATAAATCCATCTTTTTAAAATCTTTTATTCTAAAACAACGCAGCTGCTTTAAAAAGGAGCCTCCATTATCCAACTCAGAACAAAAGGACTTTTCCATTTAAAAAGAAAAAAGGCTCCGGTTATTCACAGAAACGCAAACAGATCAGGACGCTAAAAACAAGAAAAACATGTAACCTCGAGTCAGACGCCAGGCGGCAACCTCCCCCCACTGCCCCAATCCCACAACAACACGACTTCCACTTTATCGGAAAACAAGCACACAAACGAAAACACAAACACATAAAAAGCCTAAAGTTCTACACTTTGGTGCTTCATGTTTTTTTTTTTTTATATATCAAGTTCCTCTCGTCATCTCTGAGTAAACTTGATTATTTTTCCCTCTTAGATTCAGTTGAGGAAAAAATTCTCCCTTCATCTTAACACCAAGGTAGCGAGTGCAACACTTTCTACCTGGTAATCCCTAAATGTGTCCAAAATCTCAGCTGCTAACTTCACTCTCCTCTCTGCTCCTCCCTTATTAGATAGTGATAAATGCTTGGTTGGGTTTTGGTGGTTTCTGGTACATCTAGTCATAATTTACACAGTATATTCACAACTCATACTCATAAACTGTCACAAGTTCAACTGTAAATCCTCTCCTCCCCCCAGGACGTCTCATCTCGCGCGGGCAGAAAAAAGATGGCTGCCAGGGGAGGGACAGAGGGCAAAGATGCACCCTCCAATCAGGCGCCAGATGCATGCATCATCCTATGGGGGCGGGTTCTTGTGTTCAGCCGGCCCCCGGCAGGTCAAAGGAGGGACAGGATTGGTTGGTAACGTGGAGAGGGATGTGATCTCGCCCGGCCGGGCTCCTGGCACTAGCCAATCCACGCAGAGGACGCACCTCTTAAAACACGCTCGCTGAAAAAAACTGCCCCCCAAAACACACACTCCAGTTGACTGGAGGCTCAGGACCACTGAGGGGGGGAGACACAAGAGAGGTTTTCAGTTACAGAGGCTGAAATCATGATCTGAGCATCAATTTTTATCAGCTACGTGCTTGGATTAATTCTCAAACCAGAATTTGGTATTTTCTGCAGTTGCCATGGTTACCAACATTAAAAAAACAACAGCCTCTGCTAAAAGGAGTGGGGGGGCTGAGGCGCAGTAGAGACTGGCTGTTTTCAACCTCAGTACACCTTCATGGTTGGGATTTAAGATGTGTTTGGAAGGAAACTCTGAGACGGCAGCTTGATGTAACGTTTAGCTGCAACGTTACAGCTTCATCATCTTCACTAAATTTATTTTAGGGAGAATTTAAAGAGCCCAGTTCTGGGTAATTAAATGGTGTCTGGATACAATGTTTTCTTTGCCAAAATGCAAACAAATAATTAAATGGACGTTTCTTAAAATTAAAACGTGAATTTTATATATGTACCTGATCACTGTAGTGGTGCAGCAGGCGCTCCTGAGCAGTGGAAGTGAACGTTGAGCCACTTTCCATCACGGCGATGCCACACGCGGGTCTCCTCTGATTGGCTGGAACGAGGACGGCCTGTGGAATCCACGAACTGAGTGAGCCGGATGTAGGCGATGCACGCGGCATCCTCACCGATCAGGTGCACATGGGGGTTGAGCAGGGTGGTGTGCACGGGTTTGCTGTTCTTGCTCAGCACTGAAAAGTAAAGCTCACCGTTACTGTCTGATAGCAAAACTTCTCATGTTTTCATCTTCAAAAGTCTGATGTCTGTGGGACCATTCCTGTACTGGTGAACCAGAACTGATAAAAGTAAGAAATGCAAATTAAATCAAGAACTTTTTTTTTTAAAGTGATGAATTCTGTATGTGGGGAAGCTGGAGTCTATCCCAGCAAGTAGCAGGCGAGAGGCAGGTACTCCCTGGAGAGATCAGCAGTCCATCATAAAAACCACTCACACTCACTCCTGGAGACATTTTAGACCAGTTAACCTAACGTACATGTCTTTGGATGGTGGGAGGAAACCAGAATACCTGGCGAGAACCTACAAACTCATACAAAAAGGCTCCTGTGCTTTTTGTTGTTGTAGTAAGCGTTGGTAAAATGCATAAACCATTTAAATGAAATATAAAATTTTAACGTTAGATCGGAGAAATTCTACCACAGTCAGAGGAAAAAACAACCCAAACACAGTTTACATACAAATTAAAACTCAATAAAATTCTTTAATAAAGTTGACAAAAATAGTTTATTCTTGCAGTCTTTCAAAATGTTTGTATTGGGACTAAACCAGTTGTCATAATGGCCAATAACAGAAGTAACTACAACAACATTGTTTACGCATATTACCAAATACTCCTGACATTCCCAAAAGATCTGTTCTTAGTATTATTGTGCACAACATCAGATACACATCATTGAGAAGGACGCTCACAGTTTTCAAAGTAGAATTTGTGGAAGTCCATGCCCTCCACCAGGTTTCCCAGAGCCTCCGGTTCAAAAGAAGTGAGTCCAGGATCACAAATCCTCCTGAGGAAGAATATCACACAGGGAGAAAACAGAAAGTAGATCCAAAGACCGCTCTCATGAACATGACCATCAGTTCAGATCTGGAGTGAAGCTTTCATACGAACATGCAGGTGGACTCACGTGTAGGCATCAAAATCTCCATTGTTGATCGCCTCTATCAGCTGCTCCGTTATCTTGATGATCTCCTGTTTACGAGCTACAGGAAACAATGAGAGAGAGAAAAACAAACAAATGGAAGTTGGTGAGTAGCCAGACGAGAAGACGATTAAATGACATTTTCTCTCATCAGCCCAGCTCCTGCCCTGCTTCACATACTCGCTCTTCTTCAACCTCATGCGGTCCAAAGCAGCTGTCGCTGCAGCTTGACCTCATCTTCTCACCTTCTGTGTGACAACAACTGCCTGGATACGACTCTACTGCGAACACACAGCCAATAAACCACAAACAGTCTGCGAATGACAGACTTAGCAACAGACTCCTGTCGCTAAGCAATAAAGTGATGTTTGAAATGTCCACAGAAGAGATGATAACAGAAATACCAAATGTGACACTGAAGGCTCAGACTAACAGACTCAGATATACATTTTTGTACAAACAGCATTTTTAAAACATTAAAACCTTTCATGCTTTGCTTGTCTGTGACGAAGATATTTAAATACATTAATACAACAACAGAAATGTTATATATTATCTAAATGATTCCCTACATAAAAAATAAACAAGCATGCAACAATTAAGCCAAAGTTAATGTGTCATGATGATAAAAATCTGGCCAGTAATCTGTCATTATCCTCATTGCTTCATTCAGATAAACCAGCTTCGTAATGGAGACAGTTGTCTCTGTGGGAAAGGACCTCGACTGACAAAAAGCAAAATGAAACCACATACAACATCAGCTTTACTTTAATGAGAATGTTATATCGCCGTGACTGTCTTACCAGCAAGTTGAAGCACCTGAAGTACAGAAAAATATCTAGCTTGAGCAGGATTGATCCTTCTCTTAAAGGTTTTAACATAGTTTTACTTTACGTGGGTCCCATTACGACCAGTAAAAACTGCAACTCAACCAAGAACCAGATCAAAACACTTGCAACAGCCTGAACAATGTGATTTAAGCTGAACAGATGCACCTTTTTTTTCTTTAGAAGAGGTGAACAGTACAGAAATGTGACCAGGGTTCCCACTCAGATGGGAAGTTGACTCATTTAGATGACATCAGCCAAGATGGGGACCGAGTTGTCAAGACTTAATCCGTTTCAGGGACATCTTCAGGCTTCTAGTGGATTCACATAAAAGGCCCAGCGTTCCCGTTGTGTGTTCATCAGCATCCGAGCTCAAACGCCAAAATAAAAAGGTCATGGAAGCTGATGATTCTAAAACGCTTTCTAATAACTTTTTATACAACTGAACCCATTTAAAACGTGACTTTAAAAAAGTACATTTGCTATAAAATCGACCAGACCATAGTAACTACAACGAAAAGTTCAACTTAAGTTCTTCCAAACTACTAGTTTACTTCTCCATCACAAACATTGTCCTCACAAAGGACAATGCTGACGTGAATCGATGAAAGATTAGCAGCAATTCCAAATCCTTTAACTGTTCAGTAAGAGTGCTGGAAATGGGCAGTGGATGCCTCACTGTGCTGCAAGTCCGCTGCTGAAAGCCAACCGGCAACACAACATTAACACAAAGCGAAATGAAAGGAACAATGATCTCATAGGGGTCACACTGCCCCCCAATTTCAGATTTTTCAGGTTTCTCATTCTTTGGACAAGGATTCCTTTTTGGTATGTGAAAACTACAGTTTGCATAGTAGGTCACTATAATCCCACTTTCAGTCCTCGACATGAACAGCTCTCTGCTCTACATCAGTAAAACGTTGAGTCAACTACAGAAATAGTTTCCCGCCTGAGGTGGACAAGCAAACACAAAGAACTGGGTTCAAGTTAAGCACAAGTTCTGAACCAATAATGAAACAAACACGAGAGGACTTGAGAGCTGCGAGATTCTTACGAGATGAAGACAAAAATCCCTCTTGCAAGGCATCAGGATTTATATTTGTGACCAAGCACTTAACAGATCATTACGCATCCCTTACTGACAGATGGCGGCTTCTTCTCTTTGACTGGACTCATTCATAGGACTGGCTGGACTCTCACGCGAAGGGTAAAACCGGATACGTCATCCAGTCACCTCCGCAGGTTTTCGGAACAGATGTGTGAAATGTTTGGCTCAAGATGCCGTAATGTAATAATTCAGGGAGAGGTGTCATGAAAGGTTACGGAGATCAACAGCTATAGGGAGTAGAAGGCAGGGAAGGCAGTTAGTGCGGATGTGCTCTTACTCGGCTTAGTGTTGCTTTTAGCAGCGACAGTGTTGCTCCCTAGTGGAGCAGCAGGAATGGAGGACTGTGAGTGGTCAGAGTCGGGGCAGGAGCTGTTGCCTGTGCTGTTCCATGCCATGCGCTTTACGTCATGCGGTGGAACTGAAACACACAATGAATAATCAACAAACATGTGGATGGACAACACAAGATGATAGACGAGCTACACGCAACATGCACACAGTTCACGCAGCAAAAGAAGGTGGATGTTTGCGAGTGTTTAGCGGGAAACAGTAGGAAAAAAAAACTCAAGACGGGGAGATGTCCACAGCACGCATGCAGATGGGAAACATGAGGATGTGACGCTAGCTGGAAGCGAGAGCGATGCAGAGCTCACCACCACGGTGTGAGATGTGAAACTCGTTTGCCTGTCAGTTCTGCTCATATCTACTCTCCTCTTAATGCTCGTATAGATTAACAAAGCTTTCTCTGATGTACTGCAGCAGCAAGCAAAAAAATCGAAGACATTGCACATAATTAGCTGATGTTGTGCCTGTGGGAAAACTTGGCGTGTTCAGGAAGGAAGCGAGAAGTGGACAACAGGAGAGGAGCGAAGAGGGGAGGGGGAGGAGAGCGGACTGTCCTTTAGTGCAGGTGTGTCTGTCGACAACAGGAAGATGAAGATTAAGGAAAAGACTTAAGAGTATAGATGAAAGAATGGTCTATTAGAGAGATTAGAAAAGAGGGGAGGATAAGCGGACAAAACAGGATGCTCTATGGTGTGTATAGCTCCAGGAAAGTCAGATGGCCAAGCAGGACCTGCCAGATCAGAAGACCTGTTTAGGACGCTCAGCTGCAGGGCAAGCAAGGCTTCCTCCAGCCGGAGCTGTCGCATCAACAGAGCAAGTGGGTGTATGCAGTGGTCTCCAAGATAAAACACACACACACGCTCACACACAAATTTCAGGGTTCCCACAGTGGTGCGGATGAAAAGTTCTGCAACTTTTCTGTTTTACTTTCCATAATTAGGTCTGAGCTCTGAACCATCCACGCTGCTGTAAAAATGTTTGAATAGAGGACAGCAACGCTGATGCTAATGACCATCTGGGGTTAACGCGCCAAACCAAAGGAATTAAATGGCATCGCTATAAAAAGATGTTGCAATAACGCTTAGTTTATTACAACTATTTTCCCTCTAACCTTCTAGTCGTAAAACGCTGCCTGCAGAGTAGCAGTTTAGACCCGAGAACAAACGGATTCATGCTAAGAATCAGGTTCAAGAAGGCTACAACACTAACATTAGCGGTGTTGCTCACCAGATGCCAACTGCTTCTTTAAGCCATTTCCCACATTTTTTCGATCATCTTTCCTCCCCCTTCAAGTGCATCAGTTTTGTAAATCCTCTCTGAATAGATCGAAATCTAAAAATGTTTTGATGAGGATTTGGATCATGCACACAGTAGGCATGTTTGATTCCTTCTGGAAAGGCTTATAAGATGCTTTGAAGATGTTTTGGAACCAGTCTGATTGGGAAGTTCTTCAATGTTTTCCCACCAAATTTAACAAAACATGGATTCATTCTGTTTTGTGCCACTTAAGACAGCTTCCTTTCATCAGGATAGATTATATAACAAAACAAATGAGCGAGAAATAAGCGCAACATCCACCATAAACTGTTAGATTAACATTTAAAGAATCAATTTTAAGCAAGCTGGAGGTGTAAAAAGACCAATTACATCTCATATCACTGTTAGGTCTGTTGTGTCACAACCAGCATGTTGAATTTAAGAAAGTTAAAGCACACTTTTAGTCCTGCATTATCCCTCTCAGACTCGATGCAAAGTGGGTGCATCTCTTCACATGTGGAGCAACATGTCTGTGTAATAAATCATGTAAAACTTTATTGCTGTTGGTATCTAATCACTACAAAAATAACTTTTGTTTTTTAGAATGGGACATTTTTATATACTTGTGGCAGAACGACATTCATGGCAGTTGCAATGTTTGTGCCACCATTTTACCACGGTGTCAGTAAATTAAAGAACTGCAAAGTGAACATACCTGGCGCTTTGAAACAACATTACTGTGTTAGAATGCCGCAAACCTTTATTCACTACATAATGCCCTCTTTCTGCTGGCGATTTCTGACATCAAGCTCACTACTTTCTCCCTTTTGCACATGATTCCCAGCTGTAACTATGGCAACCACAACACACTTGAAGGTGTCGTTTCAAATTGAATCCAATTTTTTGTGAAAATATTTCCTTATATTGTACTTTATTCTTCCTATTCAATAAGAAAAAAAATAAAATTGATGCTCTATAGTTTGTTAACCTGCTCTGATGTTCGTGTAATTTCCACCATTGTAAGCTCCAGCCTGCAATGCATTGTGGTTTATATTAACCTATGTAGTGACCATCGATTCTCACCATTTTTCTAGATGCATTGTGGGTAATTTTGCGTGCATAACTTTTATCCTCTCTGTATATTTGGACATGCATACAAAATGACGTGACCACTATATAGGGCACGACGTAGGGCTTAGGGTGAACATTCAGACACAGTTCATGACTAGTTTTGTTTAATATGCGTATCAGTCGTTTTGAATAAGCAACACTTTAAAAAATGCACAAAGAAGAAAATAGTACACATGTAAACAATTCTCAGGCAGTTGTTTGTAGTTCAGTCTCCACTGCACCTGAGGCCATTGAAAGCGTTGTGGCCATGGACAGCCATCATCCTTTCATCTTTACTGCTAGATGCAAGTTATTTTAACACTAGTAATGGTATAAAACTGGACTAGTAATGGTATAAAAGTGCTGAGTAATGGTATGAATCCAGCTACAGGTGAGCATCATGTTAACAGCACTGATTTCCAAGTAAAAGGAGCTAAAACAGATGTGTACTTTTGTCTTCATGCTATTAGCTTTATAGACTACTGACTGTTTTGGGGATTATTCCACTACTTATCACTGAGAATCATATAGCAAATAAAGCCAACTAGAAAAATTTAAGCTTTTAGCATTTTTACCCGTGTTTTCAGATCTCAGTAAAGCAGCGAATAACATCTAACAAGTTTTAATAAACTGCAAATATTTATTAAAAATTATCTTGATGAAATTTTATGATCTTCTGACTTCATGAATTTCTCTGAATCCGGTGTAGCAGGACAAAAAACCCAAAACCACTGCAAAACATAAAAAACGACACAAATCCAGAACCAGTGGGAACCCTCAGAAGACAGCTTGGTGGATCACAGTGAAGGGGGAGCTCAAAGATGTTACAAGTCATTTGCAGTGACTATAAGAAGCCGAGGGGGGAGTGGAGGGGGGTGGGTATGGGGAGAGAGGGGTTAGGTCCTTGCCAGGGGCGACCGTACAGTTTCTGGTTGCCATAGATAAACTTACTGGCAGGCGAGCTTTGAGGTGAGGGCAGAAGTGGGGGCATCTCCTCTGCGGCGCTGCTCTGACTCAGCGCCGAACTGTCCGCTAGAACACACACACAAAATGCAGCCAGACACACAATAAATACAAACGCACATACGTACACATACACACGACAGGCACACAGTCAAAAGTGTGACAGACACGTTTTGCATCTCAGCACGCCTGTCAATCACAACAGTCAAATACACACACTTCACTGATGGGAGACAGAAAGAGAGAGCGGATAAGAGCAGGAAAAAGGGAATAAAACACTTGAATACCTTTCCTACCTTTCATTTCCTCCTCGTCATTGGTGGCGTTGCTCTCTGTTGATCCCTAAGGTGCAGAGGGACAGAGCAGAGACATGCTGAAACCAACACGGACAAGATCCAGAACTCAGTGTGACAGTGTTGCCTGAAATTCTGGGTCTCGGACCTTCAGATGGAACCAAACAGAAAAATCTCACCTTGACTCCATCTGGAGGGTTGTGCACCACTGTGCTCTGAGACTCCTGCAATGCAGAACAGAAGAGTCCGTCTGAGACCTGTCAGTCCTGAAACAGCACCTCTCAACTGGATTTAACCAGGCCCACATCCTCACACAGTCTCGTCTTAGCAGCGTTTATGTCCTTTAATAGTCAAAAGTGTGCCTGGGGTTGGATTCCATGATTAATCTATGTTTAAATCTGATTTCCATTATACAACATTGTAATTTCCTTGATGAACAGATTTATAGTATATTTTTAAACACAGAAAGTGCTTAAAAATGCTCAGAATCTGTCAAAGCACAGGTTACTCAAAAAAAAACCCAATATAGATGTCACATATTGAGAGTTTGCAGGTGGATCTTTTATTTATCAGCTTTTGGGGATACATTAATAAAATACAAAGTCTGGTTTTTTGGGCCTGCAGCACCAGCTGAGAAGCATTTCCAAAGCAAACTGCAATCCAAACACAGCACTACAGAATGTAACTCAATGCATGCTAGTAAACACCATGAAACCAAAACATGCTAAATTGGATGAAAGCGCATGATTAAGTTTGCAGTGTGGTCAGGGTGTCAGTGGGAATGCTAATGAAGATAAACCGCTTAGAACAAGAAAAATGATGGATGATCTAAAAACTTCAGATGACGAATAAAAGATGTTAAGATGAAAAAGGGATCAAGCAGAGCCGGTTAAGTATGGGGTGTTAAGGAGGGCGTGCAGATATGAAAACAGGGGTCATTACTCCGTATGACTGAGTACGGCTTGTCCAAAGAACTTTATAGCTGCCTGTGCACTTCACAGGGATATAGTCCAACCAACAAGTTCATGCTTCTTAAAAAACATCTACACAGGTGCACATGTACAGCATGAGGCTCTAAATATTTTTAATAGTTTCCAAAAGTGTCTAAAGTGCTAGATGCACAACTCAGCGACACATGTGCACCTTAAAGGAGGGACTGGGGGGTAAACTAGCCAGCAGATGGAAGTGCTGGTACAGGGAATGATACACAACAACACCTCCTGGATGGTGGATGAGAGATGAAAAAGCAGCTATGGTGATGGAGGATGAGGCAAATCGGGCAACTATGCAACAACTTGGAGGTGTGGGGAAGCTAAGAGGCGGGAACTGGCACTGCGGCGGCCTACTGTACCATCTGGGCGTTGGTTGCCATGTTGGTGTCTTTCAGGGCATTGATGGCGCTCACTATACTGTTCTTACTGTTGTTGGTAGAAGGCTGGGACGAGAACGCAAACACTCAAAGTGAACACAAAAGCTACACAAACAAACACACAGATGCATTCGAATTACACGCCTTTTCGGAAATGGGCTAATGTTGGCCGAGGCTCCCGGGCTGTTGAGAGCTAACAGGATAAATGAGAGGGTGAGTGCCACAGAATGGCCTCTAGATCATCCTTTTTACTGCCTCACTAACTCTCTATGCCTGTGCCACTTAACTGCACAGAGAGACCCCTGGGGCAGAGAAGACAGACAGGGAGGCGGGAGGCGGAGGAGGAGAGAGCAGAGGCTGATGGGAGGCTGCTCGGAAAGTGACCAGCAGACGTCTGACTGACACGAATTTAAGGTGAAAGGATAAAACCGCCAAACTGACTGGAACTGGAAGAAAAGGGAGTTAGAAAAGGTGTTTCTCCAACTTGAGAAGGGACTACGGGAATTCTGGGGTCTATAAACATGCCACAGAAAGTTGAGAAATGCTTAAGTATACAGGTAGTCTGACCAAAAGACTTCTGAACAGTAAAATCGTTAAAGAGTGACACTCGTATTGCTTGAGATGAAGAGAAAACTGAGATAGGTGACGTAAACAGAAGGTAGGAAAAGGGATATAAATGGACAAAGTGAGTGATAACAAGGCAGAAAGGTGAAAAGATCACCTTACCTTAGCAGAATCAGACTTCTTGTTGAGTAAACTTTTGCATGCTGTGAAAATACAGGGGATAGAAAGGGAGAGAAATAAATACAAATGTGAGTTTCACTTTTAAGACCCTCGGCAGCAACCTGCCTAGTCTTTAGTTTCCACTGAAACCTGCTTCTACAAATGTTCTATGTAAGAAACCACATTAATTCTGCCTTTGTGACAAAGTAAGCATAGATGTTTCCACATGGTAACATGCATTTAATGGATTTCTTGTGCAGTTTTCTCCCAGCTGAACACGTTGCTACACTCTGCAAAACCCATTCACATTTTAATCCATTCACTGCCTTCAGGGGATAAAAGAGAAACCTGAGAGCAAAGTAAACTTCCTCAGTCCATTTCCTGTCTGTAGGACCCCAGCAGATCTAGAAAGAGAGTGATGGTCAGACTCAAACTGCCGCCAGGACTGACGGTGATGAGCGAGGTTAATGTAAATCATTGATTTCTTTTAAGGGTTCCAGTTAGTTTCTGGCAGTCTAAAGCTCTCAACTCTCTCTCGATTCCTTTTTCTCTTGTTTTCTACTGACACACACAAAAGTCTTATCTTGTGTTCCTTACCTTCCAATGGGAAATGGGAGAGGGAAAGAGGGGTAGAAGAGGGAGGGTTGTAAGAAGAGAGGGCTTAGAATTTCACTACAAGAGAGTGGAGATAAGGGGCACAGCATTTACAGCAAATAATATCAAGTGACAATCATGCTCCTTAATCTTGGTTGATAAGTAGCTTCTGTATTTTCCTGGTCATGCAGCATCCAAAGAGAAAAATATGTACAAAAAAAAAGTTTTCATTCCAAAACCAGGAAAAAAATGAGAGCTGATTGATCAGAGTACGAGTATCTGCTTTTCATTTGGCTGTAATCTGTACCAAACAGTCTGGGAAAGCCTTGTTCATGTGCTCTCTAAACATGGCCTCCAGGTGAGTGAAGTCAATACGACTGAGTGCAGGAAGGCTGAGATGCTCCAACTCTGCAATGAGCAGGAAATGTAGTTTTAAAAAAAAAACACCTGAAGGGCATTTTTAGAGAGCATTTTGTAGGATTTAAATCCCACAGAACACACACACATGCGAAAGAAATAAAAAAAAAAGCAAGGCAAAAGAAGGAGTAATATGCTTTAAACACACACACCTGTCTGATTTGACTACAATGCCATTCAAGGAAACATCATGAGCAAACTGCCAAACCTTGCTCTGCCATACTTTACAAAGAAGTGCAAGGAAGCAGTGTCAGAATGGAGTGCTTGGATTTTGCAGTAATGAGTGACATCAGAGGGCCAAACCCCCGACACTGCCCCACCCCAAAGAAACAAAATAAAAACACAATCAAAACAAAAAGGCTTAAATGAATAAAAGGAAAGAGAGATGAGTCTGATCTGAAGTGTTGATGTCACACATGTTAATAACAGAAACTTACAAACAGGTAACTTGGTCCAGTCTCAGTGAGGAAGCCCACATTCAGAGGGCTTTAGCTGACAAAGCATCACAAACACCCGAATCGCAGCACACCAATCACACATTCTAGGAGTAACGCGTTCCTCCCTGTTGGTCCTGCTGTGCTAACATTTGACCTTCCTCTCTGTCTAAACTGATCCTGTTCAAAATAGCATACAAGCTGCAGAGCAAAGAAGATTTTCGGGTCAAATGCGACAGAGAATCCAGTCTGCTCTACATTCTTTTTTCTAATGTACTGAATCCATGGAGCCACCATTGGAATCGCCGACCTTCACCCTCCGTCTCCACTCGGCAGGATGAGAGATGAGCCAAGGTTTAGTACTTTCAAAACCGAAACCTTCACGATGTCTTGTGGCATCCCTGCCTACAGAGGGAACTTTTCTGAAAGCACTAAAACAGGGCTCCAAAAGGGGAGGGGGACGAGACGTGGGATGCTTGTAATCTCAGTCATCAGGAGGGCTGTGTAACCGTAAAGCTTTGTGTAGCATCACTGAAAGCAGCCATTGCATCCCCCGTCTCATTTTAAGCCCCGCCCCCAGCTTCTCAGCATCTGCCTCTTATCTTTTGCCCCACCAGATCCAGGTCTGACGATGGCAGCACGCCAACCCAGCTCTTGCCGGTCCCCTGCAGTGTCAGTTCCCGCCCCCAGGATACATGCCCCTCCTCATCCCCTGCCCCAGTCCACCCCGTGCACAGCCTGGAAAGCTGGCTGGGGGAGAACACAAGGGCGTAAGGGGTCAGCTGGAAGTCAGGATGGAGCTTACTAGAAGTGACAACGAAACTAGTTTGGAGGATGTAATGGGGGTGTTATGAGTCAAGCCTGAGTGGCTGTGTGGTGTGAATGTAACAAGGACTGAGGTGCTAGATGAACTAAATCGATTTTCATTTAGAGATGCTGATGTACATGACTGCACTTAAAACAAAATGTTATCTTTGCTTTACAGCAAAATCACTTCAAAGTTACCCTTAAAAAGCACAACCTGTGTGAGTATACATGCAGAAATGTCCGCGAATGTGGGTGAGGATGCTGGCAGAGGCTGCATGCTGGTGTTTGGGGATGAAGATGATGATCCACGCTGCACTATGGACCAAAGATGTAGCTGTGTGTGTGGAGAGGAAGTGGATGGGCGTGTCTCTGGGACGTACCTTCCTGAGCCAGTGAGGCCGTGGAGGAGGCGGCAGCAGCAGAGTTGGTATGCTGCCGGCCCACTATTGGACAGAAATGCTACAGTTGGGAGGGGCTATACATAAACAGGCAGGTCTATCTCACGATGTTCAGTCGCAGGCCTAGAAAGCTATCCGGGATGCTGGCGACAGCCCACATACATCCAACACATTGATAGAAATGGGCTGGAGCAAAGATGTGCACCCCTGTGGATTCCTAGGCCCAGGCATGAAATCGTTAGCCATCGACTGACCTAATACTTAGAGGCCTCTGCGGAAACAAGTCACTCTCAGCAGACCAAGAGGAAAAAAAAAAGAAAAAAAAACTAAATAAAACACATAATCTTAGTGGTCCCTTGAACAGAACACCACACTTGCCCAAAACATAAAAAAATTTAATGAAATCTAGGCGTCCTCTCAAACACGCAAATGCTCCGTAGGCAGCAGAAAAAAGGGACACATACACACACACAGAGACACACACACAAGGAGAGATACATTAGCATTGGACAAGGACGTAACTGGCACTCACATTTAATGTTCTGGAGTGCTAACTGACATCAGGATGCAACTCATAATAATCCATCAATACATTAATTCTACTGTATCACAGAACTACACATTTCAAAATCGGTTTAATGTTGAAAGCGAGCAAACCTTTGTGCACACACAAAGACACATTGTTATTTTCAGGACGAGTGGGTGAGTGTGCGTGTAGTGAGGGGGTTAAAAGAGGTGCAGAGGACTCTATCCACTATCCCTCCTCTCACTCTGCATGTGCTGCGTGGGAGGCTGAGGGCGAAGGGCACACCCACCTGAGAAGTTTCTGGACACCAGCATGGTGGTGAGAATGGCTCCCTGGAGGAGAAGGAGGAGGAAAGAAGTGAGGGAGGTGTAAGAAGTACATAGAGTCCATATTTAACAGGTTTGCAAGTTATCTTCATTTCTACTGAGACAGTATATTTAACTCAGCACTTTCTAAAAATCAGGAATGTTGTCTTTTTTTACTTGTAAAATACAATCATTAGTCGGGAGAATCAAACACAGTAACAGCAGGTTTTCACATCTCCAAGTCCTATCACACAGTCATCCATGTAAATTCATTTAAATGATGTGAAGAAACATAATGACTGCTACTCGATCCATTAGTTTGCATGTATAGCTGTGAATGCAAACTACAGTAACTATGGCTGATTTTCACTCCAAAGTAGGACCAAATACAAACTTCCCAGCTTGACACTTTCCCATTCTTAAATAGATCTTACATGCAGCTCAATAAAAAGAGGAATTAAAAAGACTGGTATTTTTTTTTATTACCACAGGACAATAAAAAGTCCTAAGTGGGGGCAGCCGGTCAACTAATGGTCTTACTCTCTCAATAAATTAAGTGATTATTTGCCCCATTGCAGCTGCACAGAGAAAGGGAGTTTCAATGTTCTTAAAGCAAATGTATATAGTAGATCTGTAAGGATATGATACTGTATATAACAGAACCAAGCAATGACATCTAACCGTCACATTTTTCAAAACTTTACCTCCTAATTACAAGTTAATAATGGGGTCTTGAATTTCTGTCCCCCACCCCCAACAAAAAGTTTAATACTCATATTTGAGCAAAGAATTTGCTCCCAGAAATCAAACATTTAAAAGCTTTGATGTAGAGAAATAGGACTATCTGAGCTGTTCAATTAGAATTAACCAAATTCAGATCCAAATGAACCAGCAAGTTTTTAATATTAAGGTGGAATTTAAAAGTTCATAACATTCTGCTTGTTAATTTGGGGGGAAAAGTTATAATGAAAGAATAATATAGTTTTAAGTTCTGTAACATGGTGTGAAACTAACCACATTCATTTGGTTTGGACATGAACCAGACAACATAAAGAAGAAAGGTGGTAATTGAAAATACAGGACGGTTACCTTAAGTTTTCGGCGAGCATTGAACTTGCGGAGACATTCAACAGTTTCCTGTCTGTGCATCATGGACGCCACTGTAGAACGGTGCTGTAACAGAACAGAAACAGAGAATATTAAAACAATATTTATCAAATATACAGTGATGATAGGGAGTTATTTTTAGACATTTTTATCAGTCTTGTTGTGCGGAGGTTAAATGCTCAGCTGTACTTCACCAGGTTGTCTGAATCCATATGCTCTTGTTGCTAGTTAGGGTAAATACTTACACAGACCCATGGGTGTTTGAGGGCTTGCTCAGCAGTGATTCTCTTAGCTGGGTTAATGGTCAACATCTGGTTGATCAGGTTCTTTGCTTCTGGAGTCACTGTGTCCCACTCCGGGGAGGGGAACTGAGGAAAATGGAAAAGCAACATGATGGATGGAAGGATCAGCATAGCGACTTTCATGAAGGACTCGGGAGTCTTGCATGTTTCTTCCCAGCATGTGGCTTCTGTTCACTGCATCTTGTGTTACTTTGTCAACATAAGAGCAAAACTGATGTTTTAAACATCTTACAGAATACGTTTATGTTCCAGGTGCAGAAGAAATTAAAATACCTGCAAACTGGCTGCGATGTGACTTCATTAACCAGAGAAAAGGAGGAGTATCCACATTCTCATTCCCTCTTTCTTACACACACACACAAACACACACCCCCCTCTGCAATGCGTCAGGAAGGCTCGATAGGATCAATAGCTTTGGACCAGATCTCAATTGGACCCTATTTAACATTCAAAAACTGCTTAGCAAACTCCTGCACTGCATCCGTCATCAATGTACACTAAACACACACACAGAAAGATCACACTTACATCGTAGGCCCCAGCTTTGATCTGCTGATAGAGCTTGTGTTGGTCTTCATCCCAGAAAGGAGGATATCCAACTAACAAGATATAGAGAATAACACCTGACAGAAAATAAAGTGTAAAGAGAGAGATCATGTTACAAAACCGTCTGATGTGCTTGGAGAACTCAGCAACAAGTCATGTGCAACAAAGCAGAGAAAAAACAACCCGAGTTGTATTAGCTTAATATCGCAGCCAGTTTATATTCATATGCTTAAGTCAGTTGTTTAATCCTCTAAATTAAGCTTTGCCTAAAGACAAACACAGACAGCGTCAAATATTCATTTTTCTAAAAGACATCAACATAATCCAGCTGCTTGCAAAGGGTTAGCTGCCCTGATGTAAAGCTTAAACTCACCACAAGCCCATATGTCCACAGGCTTGCCGTAGGGATCCTTCCTCAAAACCTCAGGCGAGAGATAACCAGGAGTACCCGCAAACCCTGTCGGAGATCATTCAGAGAACAAAACTAACTGCTGGGACTAAATATATGTCTTAAAAAGGGTAGATTTGTGCATTTGGACGAATGCCTCAAATGATTGATCTGTGGGAGCAGGTTTTGATAGTGTACAGCTAAGAGTAAATGTGCATTAATCACCTCTTCCTTGTTACAGAGTTGGCGAAATACTGTAAGCTTGGATGCTAGCCAGCAAAAATGACCTAAGCGTGAACTAGAATGTGGCAGCAAGTCTTTCAAGAAATGCTCTCCACAAATATTATTTTGGCTTTTAGGAAGCACTGGATGTTTTCTTCTGAAGACTTGTCGTATGAAAGAGCTGCATTCAACACCCGCATTGCATAACGAATCGGGTAAATGATACGAGTGTGTTATTGGGTTATGTTTTCTCACCAAACCAAGCCTGCTGGTCCCCCTGCACCTCAATAGCAAGGCCAAAATCTGCCAGCTTCACTGCAGCTCCCTTCATCTTACTGGCCAACAACAGGTTCTCAGGCTGGGAGGGACACACACATACACACAAAAACATTGTGAGAAAGGATGTGGGACAGAAGATCAAGTCAGTGAGAGACCGATAATCACATCCCTTTTCAGCAAAGCTCTTCTTTAGAAATGTATTTATATTTGATGTATTCGACACAGCTTGTGTGGGGGTGTTGTAAAGGTGTGCGAAAGCTATAAGAGAGAGAGGAGGTAGAGAAAGGATGGGTAGTTGAGAATCTCCACAACGCCTTATATGGACATGAATTCGTAGTCATAGAAACCACTCGGGAGTCATTTGGGCTGTGCTGCTGACTGCATGCTAAATGGAAAGTGTACTTAGTGAAAGGTAGCGTGTGTGGTACTGTTCTAAATGGCAGTTGTTTGGGCAGCGGGACATAAAGGGACGCAGTAAAAAGCCCACTCAGGATAAAAGGCCAACAAATCCGATGGGCAGCGCTTGGAGTAATAGCGTTATTCTGCAACACAGAGCGCATGCTCATATACAAGAGCCGCCCACACTTGTTTCTAACATCCGCCGAGATTGTCCCCCCACGCCATGCAGTTTCTGCATGAATAGGTACAATTTAACACATCATCATCATCCATCCCCTCAAAGTGGTTTAAGTAGAAAAATGGGGGTCACACCGAGGCTCTCTTCCCATATTCTGAGCCAATCAGCAATTTAGGACAACTGAAGCCCCTCCCATGTTACATGACGGGTGGTGTGATGTCAACTTGGTTGTCCTGGCAACTCCCATGAGTATGCCCTCACAATAGTCTCCATCACATTGGTACAATGTGTGTGTGTTAATGCATATATGTGTTGTTAGAGTCCTTGCATTATCCTTGCCATAGGTGAGACAAACCCCATTCCATGTGATCATGACTCACCATCTCTGTGCTCAGCATGCACATACACACACAGAGATATGGTCAAGGACAGACAGGACGACAGATGTGACAACAGATAGAGGAACGGGGGGGGGGGGGGGGAGAGGTGAACGCGAGAGGGACGCAAGGGAGGAAAAAAAAATAGATGGAAGCAAAACTGCAGAGAAGAGAAACAGAGACGAAGTTACTGAGAGCCATCTGTGTGTTGCCATGGCCACGAGCAGAGGTGTGTGAGTGTGTGGTTGTCACGGAAACGGGCAGCCACTCACCTTAAGGTCTCTGTGCACAATATCATGCTGGTGGATATGATTGACACTCTCCAAGATCTGACTAATGCAGTGACTACAGAGAGGGAGAGAAAAAGAGGACAAACAGAGATGTGTCAGCCACTGCCCTTCATCACAAAAACACCACAAACGCTGCACACAATTTGTCCACCGAGCACTTCATAAAGCCTGCTGGATTATGGAGTGGCTACAAAACTGATGCATGTCGTTGCATCACTGTTAGGAAATCATAATGAAGAAGACTGCGGTGCATTTCTGAGAAGTTAAAGGTTACGTTCTTGACTAACCGAAATAGGAAGTACAGATAATAACAGGGGAGGGGAAACAAAAGGGTGCAGCATGTAAAAATAAAGGCAATTGTCATCGTTGCAATGAAAGATAAAGAGTGTTTTACAATCGTATGGTCTTGAAAAATGCATATGTTGCCGTTTTAAAATATTTAGCAGAGACAGTGGATGTTTAAGTCAGACTGACAGTTTACACAGGGTCTCCAAAGCATAACACAAAAACTGTTGCACAAAACTAAACCACAATAAAATGTTGTGGTTCCTTAAAAGGCGTGAGCTAAAAACACTACTGTTTTTTTTTTTATTAATGATTCAGCAACTCTTTCAACAAAAGAAGTGCTAAAAGTAGCCCACATTTAACCTAAAGGAGAGCAAGAAGCTTTGTGACAAATTGGGAGAATATTCACATCAATGACTCATCAAAAAGCTACGGAGAACTATTTATGAGCTGTTGCAGAAAATTTTTTTTACTCGCTTCAAGTGCTGGTACAGGGAATGATGCGTCCTAAATTATTTTAACATTTTTAAGAATGCATGTAGGAACCTTATAGAATAATTAAAATATCACTTAAAGCGACTCCACTGCATGTCAGTGGGCAAAAACAAAACAAACATCATAAAATTTGTCTTAATCAGACAAACAGAGACGTCTATTTGTTTGTGCTTTGTCGTTCTACTTATGCTTTCATCACACGACATGTGGCTTCTGCAAACTGCTGATAAAATGGCGACAAAGACGTAACGCGTGTCCTCGTTGATTTAAATGAATTGTATATTATCACCATATGAAGAAACCACAGTATCTCTGCCTTTTGGGTGTCTGGCGGTGACGTTAATTTTGTCATAGCTGACTGAGAAGTAGTGTCTGAATTTGTAACGTCTAGGTCGTGGTGTAAATAGTAGTGGAATTAGCCTGGTCCCACTATGGCTAGCTGCTGGCACATTTAGCTGGCGCTTTAGTCTTTTGACAAGCAACTAGATGGCTTTAAGCCCCATGATCATTTGTAAAACTCATCTTTGCAAGTTGAACTGTTCGCCTCAACAGCTGCCTAACTTTGACATGCAGCCCTTACTGCAAACGCCTATTAAACGCTCACTCTTACTGACACAATGCTAAACTAATTAAACACTATTAGATGTTTTACAGTGTTTCCCATCGGCATCAAGACCACCGGCTAAAAATTTAATACCCTAGTCAATTTTAAGTGATTTAAGACCTTAATTACTCAGATTTTTAATTTAATGCCTTTTACGGGCCCACGGGAGCCCTGACAAACTGCTACGACTTGATGATGCTGTTTAATATCAGAACCAGGGATGACAATTTACCACTGTCTAAACCCAGTAAAAACAGCATCTCTTAAACAGAAATAAGCATTCGTGCCTTTTTTGCGATTTAAGTCATGGAAACTCAATTAAAGCTGTTGCAGATCAATTTCCTCCAGCTAAGCGGTCTTTTTTGCAGTAAAACGAGGAGGACAGAGTGTACTAAATGAGATCTGGGAAACAAGTATATCACCGCACTTGTTGACAGGAGGATGTTTTTCCTGACAAGAATACAAGTTAATCAATTATGAGCTTCACCTCACAAAGACAGAGCAGTGCATATAACACAAGAGTGAATGTGTTCAATACAAAGTACTCTATGATTATGTCAGAGCAGCTCTTTACTAGGTGCTTACCTGGCATCGGCCTCACTGTAGTACTCCCTGGCCACAATATCTTCAAAAAGTTCTCCTCCTGTCACACTGGGAGGAGGAGGCAGAAAAAGAGCAAAGGGGGGAGATGAGGAGGCCAAAGAGACAGAAGTAGTTAGCATAGTCACAAACCACAGTCATGTGCATGGATAAAATGTAACGTGTAAGTGTGTGTGAAATATACTCACAGGTCAAAGACGAGGTAATGAAAGCCTTCCTCTGAAATGCTGTCATGCAGTCTCACTGGAACAGAGAAGGTTGGAAGTGAGACAGACATAAAGGAAGCCGCATAGAAGAAGTAGCAGCAGAGTTTGACAGTTAAAACCGGAACTAAAAAGGATTCAATTTATTAATCAATCAAATAAACCAGTAATTGTAAAAAAAATAAATTCTGAATCAGTAAAACATTCCCTTTTGTTTTGTGAGGCTGCTCTGGACGCATAATGTGAGAATACTTTTACTGGTTCCACCTGCAGCACATGTAAAGTGTGAGGTTGCGTGCGGCACAAAACACTTACTTTCGTTTTGACATTGTGTTGTATGGGATGTTTGTGCACTGAGAACAGTGCTGTGAAACTTCAAGCCTGTGTGGTATGGAGGTGAATTAGCACCTACATGTAGAGCAGAAGCTATATGATCGCACAATACTGGTAAAGGAAAGACTGAACAGTCGCTTCCTGTATAGCTGGTAGCTTACCTTTCAAGATTATACAGTGCAGAGACATTAAACGACTTATTTGAGTATGACGGCTTCTTTAAATAAAAACAGAAAATGTTCTCTTTATGTTGACAGAATGGATTTCTACGCCACATAGATATGCTGTTCTCATGCTCATTGTAGCCAGTTTCAGTCCAAATAGTCCACAAATGCACAATAACTTAAAGGAAGGCAAAATTACATCAAATCTGTGATGAACAATAGTTTGTACAAGGCAGGCTACACGTACGTGCTGGTTTGATGCAAGAGCCAATCATTTTCACACATTCATCACATGATGGACCGGCTCATTGTTTGCAGTCCATACAGAACCAATCTGGCCTCTTCATACAGGTATTTTCACCTCAGAGGGTAACCTGGTGCACATTGCACAAGTACAATTATCCATAAAATACACTAGTTTTGTTGCCGTTACTTCCAGATGATGTCGCAACACAAACACTAGAAACATGAGAATCATAGTTGGGACGGATCTGATCCAATATCAGTATCGGGCAGCAATATTGATGCTATTCCCAGATCTTATATCAGGCTCATTTCCTGATGCACCTCATGGATCCACAGACATCGCTAATCTGGATGTTTTTCAGTCTATAAAAATAAAACAGCGATACAGCAACTTAATATGCGTCTGATCACGGTTTCCAGGGTAAAAAGGTGTGCATCTAGGAAGGAAAGAGGAAAAGAGAAAACTGCGAGTAGCATACAATCAGGTAAACTTCCAGCAGACAGGATGATAAAAAAATTAAGCCAAAAACAAGACATTCTGGCAAATCTGTCAAGAAAGAGAGCTTCAAACCCTGTGGGCTACTTTAAACATTTGCACTTAAAAGTCTCATTTGTATGTTCTTCCACCTAAACTGCTTCTAGTGGCTTCTATGATCGGAAGAGCCTTTCAGCAGAAACGAGCCCTCGGTGCCGACACAGCAGACCACGAGGTGCCTGCGGCACTGTCAGCTTATCTAGCATTCCCAGCTTATTCACATACATCCTGGTTCCATTTCAACACATGCACTTTGTGCTTAATGATGTCATTTTCTCTTCGAGTTTATTTGATTTGGCTGACTTGAAGAGTTCATTTTGAAGATATTTATATCTTTGCTGGGTTCTTGTACTTTTATTTTAAATATAGAATTTGAAAGTCGCATTGTTATTTTATCCCCACATGGTTACAGCTAAATTATAAATGCCTTGTTTTTTATTATGATTATAAAAGCTACAGAAATTATTTTTAATATACATCAAAAGGTTTAATTATTATTATTTTATAATACATTTTTCAAATAGATACATTTTGTTTCTTACTGAGAAGTTGTGTGTGCTTTATTACATCTTAATGAAATTTTACATGATAACAGTAATGATAATCAAAATAATGTTCATGTAAACCTATTTGGTATCAGAAATATCTGTACAGATGTCAAACTTCAGGTTGGAACCCCCCCAAATAGTGCATGGGTGCATCTCCAAACAGAATAGCCGAAACAAATAGATATCCAGAAGCAATTTTTTGAAAGAGTATTTCCTGATTACAGAGACAGAGCGACCAAGATCTTGGCAAAGAGTTGAAGTGATGAATACAGATGGGTTCACACTGCCTTGATGCTGCAGTAGCCACACAAGCCCTCCTGTCAACTTAACTGAATAGCAGCAGAATGACAAAGCAAGATGCAGGTAGAAGGAGCCAGACGCTGGGGTTCGGGTCTGAGCTCCTCTTTAGGTTTAGTGTCAGTACAGAAACAGTTATCGTTATATAAAGTGAATATCTGTTGTATAATAAGATGAAGTAGGATGGCCCTGCAGCAAGAAACCAGAGCGACTGCTCTTTCCTCCTCCTCCCATCTTTTCGCTCTTTCTCCATCTGTCTCCCACTCCTCCTGCTTTCGTTTCTCCATCTGTCTCTTTTCCGTGTGCCCTCTTTTGTCAAAAGTTTGAATGCAGCCAATGCCAAGATGTGTCAAAAAGAGCAGAAAGGACAAGAGAGGGAGGGAAATCTATAGCGGAGAAGATAACAGGAAGATTAGGCGAAGGGGGTGAATGAGAGCCTGGGGGGAGCTGCAAGAAAACTAGGACACAAGGAAAGGAAAACAAGGAGCGCAGTGGGAAAGGTATCATTGATTTTGTCATTTTCCGCCCTTTGTGGTCATCTTCTCTGGACATCTCTATTAAAGCTACATCGTGAGTTAAAATTTGTCCCATCCTTACTATAACATCAACAAAGAGCAAAGAATCAGAAAAAAGGGAGAGTTTTTAAAATAAAACACTTAGAAACAATAGTTTAAATCTACAATATTTTCTCATATTTGCGCTCCTGCAGTCATAACTACACAGCAGATTCAAACAAGCTTGTACTAAAATAAAATATATCTTGCTTTCTACTCTGCATAAAATTTGTTTCACCATTGGCAGGTGCACAGTGTCTCAAAGGTCAATTTCACATGTGTATAAATGATCTAATGGATTATGGGAAGATAGTATGACATTACCACTTCCTGTTCCATTTCTACTGAATGACAATAAATACGTGTAGTAAAACAATAAACAGTTCTGTCAATCAAAGCCAACAAGAAATCAACCCATCATTTTTATATCTATGCACGTATAAAAAACTGCAACACATGTGGACTCCCAGTAAATCAGCGAAGTTAATCTGCTAACCAAAAGTATTTGTCACCCTGCACCACAAACCACATCCAACATAAGCCATCTGTAAAAGCAGTTAGTCATAATATCATAATGAATCATTAGTAAATCTGAAAGTTATTATAATAATCTTGTAAGTAGGATTCTTAAGAGTGAAGGTCCACAAAGGCACTCTTTTTTTTAATTGTTCCCTTTAGAGGATAGATGAGGCTGCCTGAAAAAAGTGCTGCACCTAGCATCTTTTGTGTTATTGGAAAGAGTGCAGAAAAGCCTTTGTCAGGAAGGTGCTGGTGTTATCACCATCCCTTTATAGGCATCAAAGCAGAAGGAAGAAAGTAAGTTGTTTATTATCAGGACACAAAATCATCACAACAATGCCAAAAATGAAAAAAGACACCCCCAGATTGTGATTTGTTTTTGTGAATTTATCAAACAGAAATAGTGATAAGGGTGGGGATAACTGATAAAACACTGATGAATTAATACAGTTAGCTGACTTTATTAAAATGAAATATGTCTAAATTCAATAAAACTATTTTGTTGCACTGGTTACAGGTTCTGACCATGTGACCAGTATTTGATACAGATTCATTCCTGTTTTTCCCAAAGGATCTTATTGGAAAACAAACATCCATGCTTTTCAACTCTTCATCTTCTTCACTGATTATCTTCTTTCAGTGAAGACTGATCAGCTGGGTGAACTGGTACTGATGACAAGTTGTATCCACAGGCCTCATGCAGAAGTGAACAGGACAACTATAAATTCTTTTAACAAGTATTGGGATCAGAAATATCCTGATCCAATTGTATATTTTAAGTAGATTTTTTTCCTGGTTTTAGTGGACACATTGTGACAGGAACCGAGTGATGACAAGACTAAATGTATACGGCAAACCATTTACAAGTCTTCAAGGATAAATCAACATTCTCTACTGCGGTGGTTCTCAAACTTTATGAGCCACGACACCAAAGACAACATACTGGTGTTTGTGAACACTGAGTAGTTAACTGTGTGGTTTATAAAATGGGTCATCTTGCAGTTATCTTCTAAATGTAGGATGGAAAACTGCCAAGATCTTTAGAAATAAGGACGATAAAGGGGTTTTTGTGGCAGCTATAAGCCCAAAATTAGCTTCTCTTGTGGAGATAATGCCAAATTCACATTTTTAATACAGCATGTGTACTAACTTTAACTAACTTAACTTAACTGTTATTGTGGTAAAAAAAAATAAGGTGACAGTTTAACAGTTTTACCAATTTTCTACATTTAAAAAAAATGTGACAAGATGTGACTTTATAAATCAATAAAATCAAAACAGAGGGTGAGGGGGGTGTGCTACCTTTTACTGTACAAACAGGATGGGGAAGGGGGGGGGAGATATAACAAAAAAGGGGCAGGTAAGCACATGATTGACAGAGAAAAAAACTGAAAAACTAATGCATATGATAAACATACAAATGTACAGTTTTTAGGATGGCAAAAAATAAATGGTTAAATAACTAATTATACATTAGGTAAAAAACAAATATAAGTAATAATTTTGATTGAGATAATCAATATTAGTTAATATAATAGTTAATATTAATGCCACATTTTTTACGCTGCATTAATGGTTTACTGATACAAGCAGGTTTTATATATATATATATA